>CAXHKG010000205.1:0-17199 GCA_964016985.1 Anodontia alba
TTTTCGTCCAGTTGCCCCAGTGACTCATGGCCCCAGGCCTTTCATCTGGCACAGGTTTCATTCCAATCGGTGAAGGTCGCATTTGACTCAAATAAGCAGTCCAAAGTTGGTGTGGAATATCCAATATTTTGACCCTTAATAACTCACTTATTTGTCGTCCGATTTGGCTGAAATTTGGAACGTTTGTAGCCCTTATCCATACCAACAAGCCTGCAAAATATGGTAGCGGTCAATAGAAAAGCACGTGCAATATGGGCCGCCAAACATTTCATAAATAAATCGTTTTTCGCCTATAGCAGGCAAAGGAAAGCACCGACGGTGCTGCGAATACATGCGCATGCGCAGATCATTAATACCTACATATATAAAGACTAGTCAAGGGAATCGGGGCAAGGCGTCCTGGTGAAAACGGGCCATCAATTTTACATTGCACCCTATGGAAATTAGGGCGCGAAATCGGTAAAACCGTAATAACTCTATTAATTCGCAACAAACAGGTGCGCTTTTTATAAGGTTTATAGGTGTTAGGAAGGTACATATTTGTGCCAAATAGGAGTGCGCTGCATGCAGTACATGTGGAGATATAAGGGCTGAAAATGGGTCTGTAGACGTCGTCTGATGAACAAAGAGATTGAAAAAGACAAAAGGTGACCTTCACCGATTGGATTGAAAATGGTGCCAAGAGATACTTTAGGACCATACTTACAATTAATGATATTTTGCAGAAAAATCGGACTGTCCGTTAATAAGTTATTAGGGGTCAAACATTGGTAAATATCAACTTTCAACGCCCAGAACTCGAAAACGAGGCTCTCAGAATTTTCGTCCAGTTGCCCCAGTGACTCATGGCCCCAGGCCTTTCATCTGGCACAGGTTTCATTCCAATCGGTGAAGGTCGCATTTGACTCAAATAAGCAGTCCAAAGTTGGTGTGGAATATCCAATATTTTGACCCTTAATAACTCACTTATTTGTCGTCCGATTTGGCTGAAATTTGGAACGTTTGTAGCCCTTATCCATACCAACAAGCCTGCAAAATATGGTAGCGGTCAATAGAAAAGCACGTGCAATATGGGCCGCCAAACATTTCATAAATAAATCGTTTTTCGCCTATAGCAGGCAAAGGAAAGCACCGACGGTGCTGCGAATACATGCGCATGCGCAGATCATTAATACCTACATATATAAAGACTAGTCAAGGGAATCGGGGCAAGGCGTCCTGGTGAAAACGGGCCATCAATTTTACATTGCACCCTATGGAAATTAGGGCGCGAAATCGGTAAAACCGTAATAACTCTATTAATTCGCAACAAACAGGTGCGCTTTTTATAAGGTTTATAGGTGTTAGGAAGGTACATATTTGTGCCAAATAGGAGTGCGCTGCATGCAGTACATGTGGAGATATAAGGGCTGAAAATGGGTCTGTAGACGTCGTCTGATGAACAAAGAGATTGAAAAAGACAAAAGGTGACCTTCACCGATTGGATTGAAAATGGTGCCAAGAGATACTTTAGGACCATACTTACAATTAATGATATTTTGCAGAAAAATCGGACTGTCCGTTAATAAGTTATTAGGGGTCAAACATTGGTAAATATCAACTTTCAACGCCCAGAACTCGAAAACGAGGCTCTCAGAATTTTCGTCCAGTTGCCCCAGTGACTCATGGCCCCAGGCCTTTCATCTGGCACAGGTTTCATTCCAATCGGTGAAGGTCGCATTTGACTCAAATAAGCAGTCCAAAGTTGGTGTGGAATATCCAATATTTTGACCCTTAATAACTCACTTATTTGTCGTCCGATTTGGCTGAAATTTGGAACGTTTGTAGCCCTTATCCATACCAACAAGCCTGCAAAATATGGTAGCGGTCAATAGAAAAGCACGTGCAATATGGGCCGCCAAACATTTCATAAATAAATCGTTTTTCGCCTATAGCAGGCAAAGGAAAGCACCGACGGTGCTGCGAATACATGCGCATGCGCAGATCATTAATACCTACATATATAAAGACTAGTCAAGGGAATCGGGGCAAGGCGTCCTGGTGAAAACGGGCCATCAATTTTACATTGCACCCTATGGAAATTAGGGCGCGAAATCGGTAAAACCGTAATAACTCTATTAATTCGCAACAAACAGGTGCGCTTTTTATAAGGTTTATAGGTGTTAGGAAGGTACATATTTGTGCCAAATAGGAGTGCGCTGCATGCAGTACATGTGGAGATATAAGGGCTGAAAATGGGTCTGTAGACGTCGTCTGATGAACAAAGAGATTGAAAAAGACAAAAGGTGACCTTCACCGATTGGATTGAAAATGGTGCCAAGAGATACTTTAGGACCATACTTACAATTAATGATATTTTGCAGAAAAATCGGACTGTCCGTTAATAAGTTATTAGGGGTCAAACATTGGTAAATATCAACTTTCAACGCCCAGAACTCGAAAACGAGGCTCTCAGAATTTTCGTCCAGTTGCCCCAGTGACTCATGGCCCCAGGCCTTTCATCTGGCACAGGTTTCATTCCAATCGGTGAAGGTCGCATTTGACTCAAATAAGCAGTCCAAAGTTGGTGTGGAATATCCAATATTTTGACCCTTAATAACTCACTTATTTGTCGTCCGATTTGGCTGAAATTTGGAACGTTTGTAGCCCTTATCCATACCAATAAGCCTGCAAAATATGGTAGCGGTCAATAGAAAAGCACGTGCAATATGGGCCGCCAAACATTTCATAAATAAATCGTTTTTCGCCTATAGCAGGCAAAGGAAAGCACCGACGGTGCTGCGAATACATGCGCATGCGCAGATCATTAATACCTACATATATAAAGACTAGTCAAGGGAATCGGGGCAAGGCGTCCTGGTGAAAACGGGCCATCAATTTTACATTGCACCCTATGGAAATTAGGGCGCGAAATCGGTAAAACCGTAATAACTCTATTAATTCGCAACAAACAGGTGCGCTTTTTATAAGGTTTATAGGTGTTAGGAAGGTACATATTTGTGCCAAATAGGAGTGCGCTGCATGCAGTACATGTGGAGATATAAGGGCTGAAAATGGGTCTGTAGACGTCGTCTGATGAACAAAGAGATTGAAAAAGACAAAAGGTGACCTTCACCGATTGGATTGAAAATGGTGCCAAGAGATACTTTAGGACCATACTTACAATTAATGATATTTTGCAGAAAAATCGGACTGTCCGTTAATAAGTTATTAGGGGTCAAACATTGGTAAATATCAACTTTCAACGCCCAGAACTCGAAAACGAGGCTCTCAGAATTTTCGTCCAGTTGCCCCAGTGACTCATGGCCCCAGGCCTTTCATCTGGCACAGGTTTCATTCCAATCGGTGAAGGTCGCATTTGACTCAAATAAGCAGTCCAAAGTTGGTGTGGAATATCCAATATTTTGACCCTTAATAACTCACTTATTTGTCGTCCGATTTGGCTGAAATTTGGAACGTTTGTAGCCCTTATCCATACCAACAAGCCTGCAAAATATGGTAGCGGTCAATAGAAAAGCACGTGCAATATGGGCCGCCAAACATTTCATAAATAAATCGTTTTTCGCCTATAGCAGGCAAAGGAAAGCACCGACGGTGCTGCGAATACATGCGCATGCGCAGATCATTAATACCTACATATATAAAGACTAGTCAAGGGAATCGGGGCAAGGCGTCCTGGTGAAAACGGGCCATCAATTTTACATTGCACCCTATGGAAATTAGGGCGCGAAATCGGTAAAACCGTAATAACTCTATTAATTCGCAACAAACAGGTGCGCTTTTTATAAGGTTTATAGGTGTTAGGAAGGTACATATTTGTGCCAAATAGGAGTGCGCTGCATGCAGTACATGTGGAGATATAAGGGCTGAAAATGGGTCTGTAGACGTCGTCTGATGAACAAAGAGATTGAAAAAGACAAAAGGTGACCTTCACCGATTGGATTGAAAATGGTGCCAAGAGATACTTTAGGACCATACTTACAATTAATGATATTTTGCAGAAAAATCGGACTGTCCGTTAATAAGTTATTAGGGGTCAAACATTGGTAAATATCAACTTTCAACGCCCAGAACTCGAAAACGAGGCTCTCAGAATTTTCGTCCAGTTGCCCCAGTGACTCATGGCCCCAGGCCTTTCATCTGGCACAGGTTTCATTCCAATCGGTGAAGGTCGCATTTGACTCAAATAAGCAGTCCAAAGTTGGTGTGGAATATCCAATATTTTGACCCTTAATAACTCACTTATTTGTCGTCCGATTTGGCTGAAATTTGGAACGTTTGTAGCCCTTATCCATACCAACAAGCCTGCAAAATATGGTAGCGGTCAATAGAAAAGCACGTGCAATATGGGCCGCCAAACATTTCATAAATAAATCGTTTTTCGCCTATAGCAGGCAAAGGAAAGCACCGACGGTGCTGCGAATACATGCGCATGCGCAGATCATTAATACCTACATATATAAAGACTAGTCAAGGGAATCGGGGCAAGGCGTCCTGGTGAAAACGGGCCATCAATTTTACATTGCACCCTATGGAAATTAGGGCGCGAAATCGGTAAAACCGTAATAACTCTATTAATTCGCAACAAACAGGTGCGCTTTTTATAAGGTTTATAGGTGTTAGGAAGGTACATATTTGTGCCAAATAGGAGTGCGCTGCATGCAGTACATGTGGAGATATAAGGGCTGAAAATGGGTCTGTAGACGTCGTCTGATGAACAAAGAGATTGAAAAAGACAAAAGGTGACCTTCACCGATTGGATTGAAAATGGTGCCAAGAGATACTTTAGGACCATACTTACAATTAATGATATTTTGCAGAAAAATCGGACTGTCCGTTAATAAGTTATTAGGGGTCAAACATTGGTAAATATCAACTTTCAACGCCCAGAACTCGAAAACGAGGCTCTCAGAATTTTCGTCCAGTTGCCCCAGTGACTCATGGCCCCAGGCCTTTCATCTGGCACAGGTTTCATTCCAATCGGTGAAGGTCGCATTTGACTCAAATAAGCAGTCCAAAGTTGGTGTGGAATATCCAATATTTTGACCCTTAATAACTCACTTATTTGTCGTCCGATTTGGCTGAAATTTGGAACGTTTGTAGCCCTTATCCATACCAACAAGCCTGCAAAATATGGTAGCGGTCAATAGAAAAGCACGTGCAATATGGGCCGCCAAACATTTCATAAATAAATCGTTTTTCGCCTATAGCAGGCAAAGGAAAGCACCGACGGTGCTGCGAATACATGCGCATGCGCAGATCATTAATACCTACATATATAAAGACTAGTCAAGGGAATCGGGGCAAGGCGTCCTGGTGAAAACGGGCCATCAATTTTACATTGCACCCTATGGAAATTAGGGCGCGAAATCGGTAAAACCGTAATAACTCTATTAATTCGCAACAAACAGGTGCGCTTTTTATAAGGTTTATAGGTGTTAGGAAGGTACATATTTGTGCCAAATAGGAGTGCGCTGCATGCAGTACATGTGGAGATATAAGGGCTGAAAATGGGTCTGTAGACGTCGTCTGATGAACAAAGAGATTGAAAAAGACAAAAGGTGACCTTCACCGATTGGATTGAAAATGGTGCCAAGAGATACTTTAGGACCATACTTACAATTAATGATATTTTGCAGAAAAATCGGACTGTCCGTTAATAAGTTATTAGGGGTCAAACATTGGTAAATATCAACTTTCAACGCCCAGAACTCGAAAACGAGGCTCTCAGAATTTTCGTCCAGTTGCCCCAGTGACTCATGGCCCCAGGCCTTTCATCTGGCACAGGTTTCATTCCAATCGGTGAAGGTCGCATTTGACTCAAATAAGCAGTCCAAAGTTGGTGTGGAATATCCAATATTTTGACCCTTAATAACTCACTTATTTGTCGTCCGATTTGGCTGAAATTTGAAACGTTTGTAGCCCTTATCCATACCAACAAGCCTGCAAAATATGGTAGCGGTCAATAGAAAAGCACGTGCAATATGGGCCGCCAAACATTTCATAAATAAATCGTTTTTCGCCTATAGCAGGCAAAGGAAAGCACCGACGGTGCTGCGAATACATGCGCATGCGCAGATCATTAATACCTACATATATAAAGACTAGTCAAGGGAATCGGGGCAAGGCGTCCTGGTGAAAACGGGCCATCAATTTTACATTGCACCCTATGGAAATTAGGGCGCGAAATCGGTAAAACCGTAATAACTCTATTAATTCGCAACAAACAGGTGCGCTTTTTATAAGGTTTATAGGTGTTAGGAAGGTACATATTTGTGCCAAATAGGAGTGCGCTGCATGCAGTACATGTGGAGATATAAGGGCTGAAAATGGGTCTGTAGACGTCGTCTGATGAACAAAGAGATTGAAAAAGACAAAAGGTGACCTTCACCGATTGGATTGAAAATGGTGCCAAGAGATACTTTAGGACCATACTTACAATTAATGATATTTTGCAGAAAAATCGGACTGTCCGTTAATAAGTTATTAGGGGTCAAACATTGGTAAATATCAACTTTCAACGCCCAGAACTCGAAAACGAGGCTCTCAGAATTTTCGTCCAGTTGCCCCAGTGACTCATGGCCCCAGGCCTTTCATCTGGCACAGGTTTCATTCCAATCGGTGAAGGTCGCATTTGACTCAAATAAGCAGTCCAAAGTTGGTGTGGAATATCCAATATTTTGACCCTTAATAACTCACTTATTTGTCGTCCGATTTGGCTGAAATTTGGAACGTTTGTAGCCCTTATCCATACCAACAAGCCTGCAAAATATGGTAGCGGTCAATAGAAAAGCACGTGCAATATGGGCCGCCAAACATTTCATAAATAAATCGTTTTTCGCCTATAGCAGGCAAAGGAAAGCACCGACGGTGCTGCGAATACATGCGCATGCGCAGATCATTAATACCTACATATATAAAGACTAGTCAAGGGAATCGGGGCAAGGCGTCCTGGTGAAAACGGGCCATCAATTTTACATTGCACCCTATGGAAATTAGGGCGCGAAATCGGTAAAACCGTAATAACTCTATTAATTCGCAACAAACAGGTGCGCTTTTTATAAGGTTTATAGGTGTTAGGAAGGTACATATTTGTGCCAAATAGGAGTGCGCTGCATGCAGTACATGTGGAGATATAAGGGCTGAAAATGGGTCTGTAGACGTCGTCTGATGAACAAAGAGATTGAAAAAGACAAAAGGTGACCTTCACCGATTGGATTGAAAATGGTGCCAAGAGATACTTTAGGACCATACTTACAATTAATGATATTTTGCAGAAAAATCGGACTGTCCGTTAATAAGTTATTAGGGGTCAAACATTGGTAAATATCAACTTTCAACGCCCAGAACTCGAAAACGAGGCTCTCAGAATTTTCGTCCAGTTGCCCCAGTGACTCATGGCCCCAGGCCTTTCATCTGGCACAGGTTTCATTCCAATCGGTGAAGGTCGCATTTGACTCAAATAAGCAGTCCAAAGTTGGTGTGGAATATCCAATATTTTGACCCTTAATAACTCACTTATTTGTCGTCCGATTTGGCTGAAATTTGGAACGTTTGTAGCCCTTATCCATACCAACAAGCCTGCAAAATATGGTAGCGGTCAATAGAAAAGCACGTGCAATATGGGCCGCCAAACATTTCATAAATAAATCGTTTTTCGCCTATAGCAGGCAAAGGAAAGCACCGACGGTGCTGCGAATACATGCGCATGCGCAGATCATTAATACCTACATATATAAAGACTAGTCAAGGGAATCGGGGCAAGGCGTCCTGGTGAAAACGGGCCATCAATTTTACATTGCACCCTATGGAAATTAGGGCGCGAAATCGGTAAAACCGTAATAACTCTATTAATTCGCAACAAACAGGTGCGCTTTTTATAAGGTTTATAGGTGTTAGGAAGGTACATATTTGTGCCAAATAGGAGTGCGCTGCATGCAGTACATGTGGAGATATAAGGGCTGAAAATGGGTCTGTAGACGTCGTCTGATGAACAAAGAGATTGAAAAAGACAAAAGGTGACCTTCACCGATTGGATTGAAAATGGTGCCAAGAGATACTTTAGGACCATACTTACAATTAATGATATTTTGCAGAAAAATCGGACTGTCCGTTAATAAGTTATTAGGGGTCAAACATTGGTAAATATCAACTTTCAACGCCCAGAACTCGAAAACGAGGCTCTCAGAATTTTCGTCCAGTTGCCCCAGTGACTCATGGCCCCAGGCCTTTCATCTGGCACAGGTTTCATTCCAATCGGTGAAGGTCGCATTTGACTCAAATAAGCAGTCCAAAGTTGGTGTGGAATATCCAATATTTTGACCCTTAATAACTCACTTATTTGTCGTCCGATTTGGCTGAAATTTGGAACGTTTGTAGCCCTTATCCATACCAACAAGCCTGCAAAATATGGTAGCGGTCAATAGAAAAGCACGTGCAATATGGGCCGCCAAACATTTCATAAATAAATCGTTTTTCGCCTATAGCAGGCAAAGGAAAGCACCGACGGTGCTGCGAATACATGCGCATGCGCAGATCATTAATACCTACATATATAAAGACTAGTCAAGGGAATCGGGGCAAGGCGTCCTGGTGAAAACGGGCCATCAATTTTACATTGCACCCTATGGAAATTAGGGCGCGAAATCGGTAAAACCGTAATAACTCTATTAATTCGCAACAAACAGGTGCGCTTTTTATAAGGTTTATAGGTGTTAGGAAGGTACATATTTGTGCCAAATAGGAGTGCGCTGCATGCAGTACATGTGGAGATATAAGGGCTGAAAATGGGTCTGTAGACGTCGTCTGATGAACAAAGAGATTGAAAAAGACAAAAGGTGACCTTCACCGATTGGATTGAAAATGGTGCCAAGAGATACTTTAGGACCATACTTACAATTAATGATATTTTGCAGAAAAATCGGACTGTCCGTTAATAAGTTATTAGGGGTCAAACATTGGTAAATATCAACTTTCAACGCCCAGAACTCGAAAACGAGGCTCTCAGAATTTTCGTCCAGTTGCCCCAGTGACTCATGGCCCCAGGCCTTTCATCTGGCACAGGTTTCATTCCAATCGGTGAAGGTCGCATTTGACTCAAATAAGCAGTCCAAAGTTGGTGTGGAATATCCAATATTTTGACCCTTAATAACTCACTTATTTGTCGTCCGATTTGGCTGAAATTTGGAACGTTTGTAGCCCTTATCCATACCAACAAGCCTGCAAAATATGGTAGCGGTCAATAGAAAAGCACGTGCAATATGGGCCGCCAAACATTTCATAAATAAATCGTTTTTCGCCTATAGCAGGCAAAGGAAAGCACCGACGGTGCTGCGAATACATGCGCATGCGCAGATCATTAATACCTACATATATAAAGACTAGTCAAGGGAATCGGGGCAAGGCGTCCTGGTGAAAACGGGCCATCAATTTTACATTGCACCCTATGGAAATTAGGGCGCGAAATCGGTAAAACCGTAATAACTCTATTAATTCGCAACAAACAGGTGCGCTTTTTATAAGGTTTATAGGTGTTAGGAAGGTACATATTTGTGCCAAATAGGAGTGCGCTGCATGCAGTACATGTGGAGATATAAGGGCTGAAAATGGGTCTGTAGACGTCGTCTGATGAACAAAGAGATTGAAAAAGACAAAAGGTGACCTTCACCGATTGGATTGAAAATGGTGCCAAGAGATACTTTAGGACCATACTTACAATTAATGATATTTTGCAGAAAAATCGGACTGTCCGTTAATAAGTTATTAGGGGTCAAACATTGGTAAATATCAACTTTCAACGCCCAGAACTCGAAAACGAGGCTCTCAGAATTTTCGTCCAGTTGCCCCAGTGACTCATGGCCCCAGGCCTTTCATCTGGCACAGGTTTCATTCCAATCGGTGAAGGTCGCATTTGACTCAAATAAGCAGTCCAAAGTTGGTGTGGAATATCCAATATTTTGACCCTTAATAACTCACTTATTTGTCGTCCGATTTGGCTGAAATTTGGAACGTTTGTAGCCCTTATCCATACCAACAAGCCTGCAAAATATGGTAGCGGTCAATAGAAAAGCACGTGCAATATGGGCCGCCAAACATTTCATAAATAAATCGTTTTTCGCCTATAGCAGGCAAAGGAAAGCACCGACGGTGCTGCGAATACATGCGCATGCGCAGATCATTAATACCTACATATATAAAGACTAGTCAAGGGAATCGGGGCAAGGCGTCCTGGTGAAAACGGGCCATCAATTTTACATTGCACCCTATGGAAATTAGGGCGCGAAATCGGTAAAACCGTAATAACTCTATTAATTCGCAACAAACAGGTGCGCTTTTTATAAGGTTTATAGGTGTTAGGAAGGTACATATTTGTGCCAAATAGGAGTGCGCTGCATGCAGTACATGTGGAGATATAAGGGCTGAAAATGGGTCTGTAGACGTCGTCTGATGAACAAAGAGATTGAAAAAGACAAAAGGTGACCTTCACCGATTGGATTGAAAATGGTGCCAAGAGATACTTTAGGACCATACTTACAATTAATGATATTTTGCAGAAAAATCGGACTGTCCGTTAATAAGTTATTAGGGGTCAAACATTGGTAAATATCAACTTTCAACGCCCAGAACTCGAAAACGAGGCTCTCAGAATTTTCGTCCAGTTGCCCCAGTGACTCATGGCCCCAGGCCTTTCATCTGGCACAGGTTTCATTCCAATCGGTGAAGGTCGCATTTGACTCAAATAAGCAGTCCAAAGTTGGTGTGGAATATCCAATATTTTGACCCTTAATAACTCACTTATTTGTCGTCCGATTTGGCTGAAATTTGGAACGTTTGTAGCCCTTATCCATACCAACAAGCCTGCAAAATATGGTAGCGGTCAATAGAAAAGCACGTGCAATATGGGCCGCCAAACATTTCATAAATAAATCGTTTTTCGCCTATAGCAGGCAAAGGAAAGCACCGACGGTGCTGCGAATACATGCGCATGCGCAGATCATTAATACCTACATATATAAAGACTAGTCAAGGGAATCGGGGCAAGGCGTCCTGGTGAAAACGGGCCATCAATTTTACATTGCACCCTATGGAAATTAGGGCGCGAAATCGGTAAAACCGTAATAACTCTATTAATTCGCAACAAACAGGTGCGCTTTTTATAAGGTTTATAGGTGTTAGGAAGGTACATATTTGTGCCAAATAGGAGTGCGCTGCATGCAGTACATGTGGAGATATAAGGGCTGAAAATGGGTCTTTAGACGTCGTCTGATGAACAAAGAGATTGAAAAAGACAAAAGGTGACCTTCACCGATTGGATTGAAAATGGTGCCAAGAGATACTTTAGGACCATACTTACAATTAATGATATTTTGCAGAAAAATCGGACTGTCCGTTAATAAGTTATTAGGGGTCAAACATTGGTAAATATCAACTTTCAACGCCCAGAACTCGAAAACGAGGCTCTCAGAATTTTCGTCCAGTTGCCCCAGTGACTCATGGCCCCAGGCCTTTCATCTGGCACAGGTTTCATTCCAATCGGTGAAGGTCGCATTTGACTCAAATAAGCAGTCCAAAGTTGGTGTGGAATATCCAATATTTTGACCCTTAATAACTCACTTATTTGTCGTCCGATTTGGCTGAAATTTGGAACGTTTGTAGCCCTTATCCATACCAACAAGCCTGCAAAATATGGTAGCGGTCAATAGAAAAGCACGTGCAATATGGGCCGCCAAACATTTCATAAATAAATCGTTTTTCGCCTATAGCAGGCAAAGGAAAGCACCGACGGTGCTGCGAATACATGCGCATGCGCAGATCATTAATACCTACATATATAAAGACTAGTCAAGGGAATCGGGGCAAGGCGTCCTGGTGAAAACGGGCCATCAATTTTACATTGCACCCTATGGAAATTAGGGCGCGAAATCGGTAAAACCGTAATAACTCTATTAATTCGCAACAAACAGGTGCGCTTTTTATAAGGTTTATAGGTGTTAGGAAGGTACATATTTGTGCCAAATAGGAGTGCGCTGCATGCAGTACATGTGGAGATATAAGGGCTGAAAATGGGTCTGTAGACGTCGTCTGATGAACAAAGAGATTGAAAAAGACAAAAGGTGACCTTCACCGATTGGATTGAAAATGGTGCCAAGAGATACTTTAGGACCATACTTACAATTAATGATATTTTGCAGAAAAATCGGACTGTCCGTTAATAAGTTATTAGGGGTCAAACATTGGTAAATATCAACTTTCAACGCCCAGAACTCGAAAACGAGGCTCTCAGAATTTTCGTCCAGTTGCCCCAGTGACTCATGGCCCCAGGCCTTTCATCTGGCACAGGTTTCATTCCAATCGGTGAAGGTCGCATTTGACTCAAATAAGCAGTCCAAAGTTGGTGTGGAATATCCAATATTTTGACCCTTAATAACTCACTTATTTGTCGTCCGATTTGGCTGAAATTTGGAACGTTTGTAGCCCTTATCCATACCAACAAGCCTGCAAAATATGGTAGCGGTCAATAGAAAAGCACGTGCAATATGGGCCGCCAAACATTTCATAAATAAATCGTTTTTCGCCTATAGCAGGCAAAGGAAAGCACCGACGGTGCTGCGAATACATGCGCATGCGCAGATCATTAATACCTACATATATAAAGACTAGTCAAGGGAATCGGGGCAAGGCGTCCTGGTGAAAACGGGCCATCAATTTTACATTGCACCCTATGGAAATTAGGGCGCGAAATCGGTAAAACCGTAATAACTCTATTAATTCGCAACAAACAGGTGCGCTTTTTATAAGGTTTATAGGTGTTAGGAAGGTACATATTTGTGCCAAATAGGAGTGCGCTGCATGCAGTACATGTGGAGATATAAGGGCTGAAAATGGGTCTGTAGACGTCGTCTGATGAACAAAGAGATTGAAAAAGACAAAAGGTGACCTTCACCGATTGGATTGAAAATGGTGCCAAGAGATACTTTAGGACCATACTTACAATTAATGATATTTTGCAGAAAAATCGGACTGTCCGTTAATAAGTTATTAGGGGTCAAACATTGGTAAATATCAACTTTCAACGCCCAGAACTCGAAAACGAGGCTCTCAGAATTTTCGTCCAGTTGCCCCAGTGACTCATGGCCCCAGGCCTTTCATCTGGCACAGGTTTCATTCCAATCGGTGAAGGTCGCATTTGACTCAAATAAGCAGTCCAAAGTTGGTGTGGAATATCCAATATTTTGACCCTTAATAACTCACTTATTTGTCGTCCGATTTGGCTGAAATTTGGAACGTTTGTAGCCCTTATCCATACCAACAAGCCTGCAAAATATGGTAGCGGTCAATAGAAAAGCACGTGCAATATGGGCCGCCAAACATTTCATAAATAAATCGTTTTTCGCCTATAGCAGGCAAAGGAAAGCACCGACGGTGCTGCGAATACATGCGCATGCGCAGATCATTAATACCTACATATATAAAGACTAGTCAAGGGAATCGGGGCAAGGCGTCCTGGTGAAAACGGGCCATCAATTTTACATTGCACCCTATGGAAATTAGGGCGCGAAATCGGTAAAACCGTAATAACTCTATTAATTCGCAACAAACAGGTGCGCTTTTTATAAGGTTTATAGGTGTTAGGAAGGTACATATTTGTGCCAAATAGGAGTGCGCTGCATGCAGTACATGTGGAGATATAAGGGCTGAAAATGGGTCTGTAGACGTCGTCTGATGAACAAAGAGATTGAAAAAGACAAAAGGTGACCTTCACCGATTGGATTGAAAATGGTGCCAAGAGATACTTTAGGACCATACTTACAATTAATGATATTTTGCAGAAAAATCGGACTGTCCGTTAATAAGTTATTAGGGGTCAAACATTGGTAAATATCAACTTTCAACGCCCAGAACTCGAAAACGAGGCTCTCAGAATTTTCGTCCAGTTGCCCCAGTGACTCATGGCCCCAGGCCTTTCATCTGGCACAGGTTTCATTCCAATCGGTGAAGGTCGCATTTGACTCAAATAAGCAGTCCAAAGTTGGTGTGGAATATCCAATATTTTGACCCTTAATAACTCACTTATTTGTCGTCCGATTTGGCTGAAATTTGGAACGTTTGTAGCCCTTATCCATACCAACAAGCCTGCAAAATATGGTAGCGGTCAATAGAAAAGCACGTGCAATATGGGCCGCCAAACATTTCATAAATAAATCGTTTTTCGCCTATAGCAGGCAAAGGAAAGCACCGACGGTGCTGCGAATACATGCGCATGCGCAGATCATTAATACCTACATATATAAAGACTAGTCAAGGGAATCGGGGCAAGGCGTCCTGGTGAAAACGGGCCATCAATTTTACATTGCACCCTATGGAAATTAGGGCGCGAAATCGGTAAAACCGTAATAACTCTATTAATTCGCAACAAACAGGTGCGCTTTTTATAAGGTTTATAGGTGTTAGGAAGGTACATATTTGTGCCAAATAGGAGTGCGCTGCATGCAGTACATGTGGAGATATAAGGGCTGAAAATGGGTCTGTAGACGTCGTCTGATGAACAAAGAGATTGAAAAAGACAAAAGGTGACCTTCACCGATTGGATTGAAAATGGTGCCAAGAGATACTTTAGGACCATACTTACAATTAATGATATTTTGCAGAAAAATCGGACTGTCCGTTAATAAGTTATTAGGGGTCAAACATTGGTAAATATCAACTTTCAACGCCCAGAACTCGAAAACGAGGCTCTCAGAATTTTCGTCCAGTTGCCCCAGTGACTCATGGCCCCAGGCCTTTCATCTGGCACAGGTTTCATTCCAATCGGTGAAGGTCGCATTTGACTCAAATAAGCAGTCCAAAGTTGGTGTGGAATATCCAATATTTTGACCCTTAATAACTCACTTATTTGTCGTCCGATTTGGCTGAAATTTGGAACGTTTGTAGCCCTTATCCATACCAACAAGCCTGCAAAATATGGTAGCGGTCAATAGAAAAGCACGTGCAATATGGGCCGCCAAACATTTCATAAATAAATCGTTTTTCGCCTATAGCAGGCAAAGGAAAGCACCGACGGTGCTGCGAATACATGCGCATGCGCAGATCATTAATACCTACATATATAAAGACTAGTCAAGGGAATCGGGGCAAGGCGTCCTGGTGAAAACGGGCCATCAATTTTACATTGCACCCTATGGAAATTAGGGCGCGAAATCGGTAAAACCGTAATAACTCTATTAATTCGCAACAAACAGGTGCGCTTTTTATAAGGTTTATAGGTGTTAGGAAGGTACATATTTGTGCCAAATAGGAGTGCGCTGCATGCAGTACATGTGGAGATATAAGGGCTGAAAATGGGTCTGTAGACGTCGTCTGATGAACAAAGAGATTGAAAAAGACAAAAGGTGACCTTCACCGATTGGATTGAAAATGGTGCCAAGAGATACTTTAGGACCATACTTACAATTAATGATATTTTGCAGAAAAATCGGACTGTCCGTTAATAAGTTATTAGGGGTCAAACATTGGTAAATATCAACTTTCAACGCCCAGAACTCGAAAACGAGGCTCTCAGAATTTTCGTCCAGTTGCCCCAGTGACTCATGGCCCCAGGCCTTTCATCTGGCACAGGTTTCATTCCAATCGGTGAAGGTCGCATTTGACTCAAATAAGCAGTCCAAAGTTGGTGTGGAATATCCAATATTTTGACCCTTAATAACTCACTTATTTGTCGTCCGATTTGGCTGAAATTTGGAACGTTTGTAGCCCTTATCCATACCAACAAGCCTGCAAAATATGGTAGCGGTCAATAGAAAAGCACGTGCAATATGGGCCGCCAAACATTTCATAAATAAATCGTTTTTCGCCTATAGCAGGCAAAGGAAAGCACCGACGGTGCTGCGAATACATGCGCATGCGCAGATCATTAATACCTACATATATAAAGACTAGTCAAGGGAATCGGGGCAAGGCGTCCTGGTGAAAACGGGCCATCAATTTTACATTGCACCCTATGGAAATTAGGGCGCGAAATCGGTAAAACCGTAATAACTCTATTAATTCGCAACAAACAGGTGCGCTTTTTATAAGGTTTATAGGTGTTAGGAAGGTACATATTTGTGCCAAATAGGAGTGCGCTGCATGCAGTACATGTGGAGATATAAGGGCTGAAAATGGGTCTGTAGACGTCGTCTGATGAACAAAGAGATTGAAAAAGACAAAAGGTGACCTTCACCGATTGGATTGAAAATGGTGCCAAGAGATACTTTAGGACCATACTTACAATTAATGATATTTTGCAGAAAAATCGGACTGTCCGTTAATAAGTTATTAGGGGTCAAACATTGGTAAATATCAACTTTCAACGCCCAGAACTCGAAAACGAGGCTCTCAGAATTTTCGTCCAGTTGCCCCAGTGACTCATGGCCCCAGGCCTTTCATCTGGCACAGGTTTCATTCCAATCGGTGAAGGTCGCATTTGACTCAAATAAGCAGTCCAAAGTTGGTGTGGAATATCCAATATTTTGACCCTTAATAACTCACTTATTTGTCGTCCGATTTGGCTGAAATTTGGAACGTTTGTAGCCCTTATCCATACCAACAAGCCTGCAAAATATGGTAGCGGTCAATAGAAAAGCACGTGCAATATGGGCCGCCAAACATTTCATAAATAAATCGTTTTTCGCCTATAGCAGGCAAAGGAAAGCACCGACGGTGCTGCGAATACATGCGCATGCGCAGATCATTAATACCTACATATATAAAGACTAGTCAAGGGAATCGGGGCAAGGCGTCCTGGTGAAAACGGGCCATCAATTTTACATTGCACCCTATGGAAATTAGGGCGCGAAATCGGTAAAACCGTAATAACTCTATTAATTCGCAACAAACAGGTGCGCTTTTTATAAGGTTTATAGGTGTTAGGAAGGTACATATTTGTGCCAAATAGGAGTGCGCTGCATGCAGTACATGTGGAGATATAAGGGCTGAAAATGGGTCTGTAGACGTCGTCTGATGAACAAAGAGATTGAAAAAGACAAAAGGTGACCTTCACCGATTGGATTGAAAATGGTGCCAAGAGATACTTTAGGACCATACTTACAATTAATGATATTTTGCAGAAAAATCGGACTGTCCGTTAATAAGTTATTAGGGGTCAAACATTGGTAAATATCAACTTTCAACGCCCAGAACTCGAAAACGAGGCTCTCAGAA
>CAXHKG010000206.1:0-26500 GCA_964016985.1 Anodontia alba
TGTTACCTTAGTGTCCTATGGCTTGGGATGTATAGGATCCGAAAATGTATTGAGTATATTTTTACATGCACTTTATGACAAACTAGTTACAATTCCATTTTTAGCAGGAAAAGGACCTTTCCGTAATCATAAAGTCGTAATAATGTAGACTCGGACCGCGAGTCCTTCGTTGCCGTACTGCAGCTTAGAGTCCTAGGGCTGTGGGGTGTAGATGGTCCAAAAATGTTTTGGGTATTTTTAAAATAGTTTTCATGACAACTAGTAACAATCCCATTTTGAACAGGAACAGAACTTTTTCATTACTATAAAAGTCATTTTCGAGAGTCTTATGTTGCTAGCTTAGGGTTTCGGGGTGCCAGTAACTTGGGGATTTTTTTTTCATTTAATAAAACATATTGTTTCAATATTTTTTCAATAATAAACTAGGTTCAGGTCTCATATTTACATAAAACAGGTCCTTTCTGTTGAAAAAAAGTCCTTTTCGCGAAAAGGAGTCCTTTTCGTATTTTATGTATTTTATGTACTCCGGGGTTTGTGATATCAGTATTGTCTGCGAGGACCGAGTAATATATTGCGATTCGTGTATCGGCTGGTACCACATAAACTGTCAGAGCATACCTCCCACGTTATACGTGCATCGGGACCTAGGGTGCAGTTTGTCGGCTGCAAAAATGCACCGGTGGTTTATTCTACTGACCGTTCTAAGGCGATGGTCCCGGTGTTACTCTTTGTTGCTTTATGGTTTATTCTACGAGGCGATTTGTTTTAAGTCTTGCTTTGTGTTATTTTGTTCTTGTGATTTTCAGTCCTTTTAGCATTTCGATTACCTTGCTTGGGGAAGAGAGAGCTAATCTTAGTGCTTTTCGTACGTTTGTTCGATTTGTGCTTGTTTGGTTTTGTCTGTTTCCTCTCCCTCTTGGTGTCTGGGAAGGGCTGCGGCTTGTGATTGTGGCACTCCCTGACTTTTCTCTTACCTTGTATTTACAAAGACCCCCAAGGAGAAGTCGTGCTTGGGAATGCTTGGAATTATGGAATGTCAAACTTTTCCACAGCCCTGTTTGACACATCAACTTCCCTAACCAATCTGAGTCACTATCATATTTGTCTCATCCTGGCAGTCCAGTGCCAGACATCTAGGACACCCTGCTGCAGCAGTCTAAAAGAAAACAAAATGGTAAAGCAGCGAATGCTGCACTATACCATCCCCTGGGATATTGACTATTGATGACTTGCAATACTGTATATGCCGAGATATATAATTCGGCCAAAACATCAACAACGACTGCGCAGATGTCATCTAGATACCTTTAGTGTTTATACATAAAATTTGTATGATGGCCCTTTGAAATTGAGAACGTATAAAAGAACGAAAATCGGAGTCTCGGTTTGACTAAGACTCTTCATATGAGAGAAGAAAACTCTTATAGCTTCCTTTTATCGCCCAAAAAAAACAAAAATAGAAGAGCTCTACCTGAGTGCAGTGCTGAAGACATCCAGGGACAAACAGCGCGGGGTAGGCGGAAAGGAACCATCTTGAAAGCCATTGAAGACAAAGTTCTATCCAAAATGTCAAGTTCTCGCCATACTAACCTATGGATGAACACTCAGATTAATAGGGACATCAGAGGAAAGCAAAAAGCATACTAAAAAGGTAAGGAGAACAAACAGAAAAAGAGATAGCGATATGTATAAACACCCCCAGAAAGATGCGCAGTACCAGATCAGAAAAGCTAACAAAGACTACCTAAAAGGCACTGCGAGTGACAGCTGTAAGAATGACTCTAAGAAGTTCTGGGCATATGTAAAAAGCAAGAGATAGTAATCCAGTATAGAATAATTTCCAGTGATAGTATACAAAGATGCCCATATGAAAATCTTTCGTCCTTATATAATATCAAAGAACGTTCTAGAAAAAGAATTTACTACAGGCATCTCTTATTTTCCAGTTTCAGTCAAGAAACTTCTAAATATTCTATGACATGCCAAAAATAACTCAGTCCAGAATGAAGGACATAAACAACATGTTATCTACAGCCATCACTTATTTTCCAGTTTCAGTCAAGAAACTTCTAAATATTCTATGACATGCCAAAAATAACTCAGTCCAGAATCAAGGACATAAACAACATGTTATTGTAAACATGTTGTTTCAGAAAGTTATTTATGGAAACATAGTAAATAAAGTTATTAATGGAAACATAGTAAACATGATGCTTAAAATAATTAAACACCTTATATATAACACTTCCCCTCTTCAAGGAAAAGAAAGATTTATGTTATAAAGCTTTCTTTTGCCATAAAATTATCATAAAAATAAAATACTGATAAAGGCAATTATTATCTTATACACAGCAAATTACAGGAAACCACAGATCAAAACATCATACTCTAGATAAGGCATCAGGAATAATATTTTCCTTTGATGTGCCTGATGTCAAGATTGTATTCCTGTAACAACAGGCTCCATCTGAGCAACCTCTGATTCTCATTTTTCATCTTATGGATGAAAGTCGGTGGATTGTGATCCCTGAAAACAACAATAGGTGAGGGTGAAGAAGTAGTTCCGGTCATGGTACCAAAGCCGTAATCCAAACTCATAAATCCATAAAGGAATGACGAATCAGAATGTTCAGACCAACAGACATGTACCCCAGAACAAAGCGTGTAATCAGGCGTCCGCGGATAGTAAGCATTACTTGGTAAGCAAGCTTCGCCCACCATGCCCATAGGCCTGAACGAAGGAAATATCGGTAGAAGCGTATGTCCGGGATTTGGGAAGTCTACTTATGGCGCGTCACTGGCAAAAACATCAGAAACACTTCTGGAAACTGCCACATTGTAGGGATTGACTAGATCATGATGTCTCCCATAAAAATCATAAGTGTTGCTACCAGTTTGGTTTTTTGATACCCCTGGCTCAACAACATTGTAGTGAGCACTTTCCCACGCTCCATGAAGTCCTGATAATTTGAACAGGTTCTGTGAAACGTAAACGCCGTATGCTGGTGCAGAAGGGATATTACTGCTCAGGAATGGAAAGTTAACAATGGGAAAATTGAAGTCATCCCGTTTGTCGTATAGCCTAGTAGTAAGCTTTCCATTGTCAATGTAGAGATAACAATCCAAGTATGAGGAGGAGGCTGCAGTCTCCGTTGTTTCCTTTATTTCAAGTTCACGTGGATAGATGAATTCTAAATACTCTGCAAATTTTGTGTTTTTCAGAGACAATACATCATCTATATATCTGTAGGTGAAATTGAATTGTTGTGCGAGGTGTTTCTTGACTGCTTGGAGGAGACTTTGTACAAACTCCGCCTCATACGAGTATAAAAACAAGTCGGCAAGTAACTGTGTACAGCTAGTACCCATCGGTATGCCGATTGTTTGCTGAAATATCCGACCGCCGAACTCCACAAAAATATTGTCGATTAGATATTCCAGCATCTTTATCACATCTGCATCTGAGTATTTTTGTGGCGCATCAGAGTGATCCCGAACGAAGTATGTGTCTTTGTAGCCAGTGACAACATACTGAAATCGACGGTTACCATTCTTGTGGAAGAAACACTGGTTGATAATTGCCTTTAATTTAGATTTCAATTTATCATGAGGAATAGTAGTGTAAAGAGTAGAGAAAGCGAAAGATTTAATACTGTTGACGGAATGAAGAGATTGTGCCTTTAGTTTTCTAACAGCTCTTTGGAGTTTTTCAGGATCCACATCTGATTAACACCACTTCTGGCATATGCAGTGTCACAATGCTTCAGAAGGCCTTCTTTAACTGCGGTTAGTATTCGTGTTAGAATCTGAGAAAGAGACTTGGTTGAGCACTTAGCTGAACCCGCAATATATCTCTGATTGTACGGATTCTTGTGAAGTTTAGGAATCCAGTACAGTTTGGGAAGGTCAATATCTTCCTCTGGGAGGGAAATTCTAAATGTCAGCATCACCAAATGGTGGTTTTGTAGAATGTCTTCCTTGGACATAGCAGTAAGATTATATGTAGGGTTTCCGGTCATGGTACTCATACCAAGCTCTTCCATTAAGCAGTTTATATAGTGTGTTTTGCAAACAAACACAATGTTGTTAGATGCCTTGTCGGCTGGAACAACGACAAACTTCTCATGGATTTCAGCTAACTCAGCAGCAACATCTTGATCATCAAACACCGATTCATGTCGGCGAGACATGGTTCTGCTGAGTACTGAGACACGTCTGTTTACCAAGGACATTACCGATTTAACCCATTCAGACAGGGTGTCAACCTCCACGTCCTCTTTCTTGGCCCAGCGTCTTGCATACTCTTCAACAGAATCCAATATTAATTTGGAATTCTGTTTCCAAGTAAAAGACCTGGGTTCCCTATATTTAGGGCCTTTGGAAAGAATGTCCCTGAGTTTGCTAATCCTGACTATATTGAGGTCACCTGTTATGACGTGACCGGCTGGATTATAGCAGAACTCCGATGCTTTACAGGAACACGCAGAGGGGTTTCAAGTAATGTTCTCAGTATTTAGCCCTTGCAGCACGTTTTTGTAATTGAAAATCTTAGGTGCAATGGGAGACGAATAACTGTAGGAAATGATAGGTGGGCTCTGGTTTTTGAAGTAAGCTCGTATGGTTGAAGTTACTTTCTTATGGTTCAGGATATTGCTAATGTTAACGGCGTCAAGACCCTTGTTTCTGAAGTCAAGTTTCAGAAAATCACGAGTGGGAGTCTCTTCTGGAGAAACTGTTTGAACAGGCTTGTACAACCTAAACTTAGATAAACTTCAAATGTTAAAGAGCAAGAATGAGAGACAAACATTCTTTCTCTACTGTAGAATTTCTTTGATGCTTGTTAAACTTTTTGGAAAAGTAACAAACTGGATGATCCACACCACCGTCATCCTCTTGCAGCAATACACCACCTGCACCAACATCACTCGCATCTACTGCTAGCTTAAATTCTTTATTAAAATTTGGTGCCAAGAGAACTGGCTCACTTCTAAGGATGGCTTTCAGTTTATCAAAGGCATTCACTTTGACAATCACTGGTCTATTTAAACCACATTCTTTTACTAAGTAAATTAGTCAGTGGCTCAGCAATGACAGAAAAATTATTACAGAATTTTCTGCAATAACCAGCCATACCAAGAAACCTCATCAGTTGTCGTTTACATGTGGGCACCTAAAATCTGAAATAGCTTCAACTTTAGTTTTTATAGGTTTAACCTGACCCTGACCCACAATATGTCCTAGAAATATTAAAAATAAAGGTATGAGAAAAGTAGGGAGTGCCACAATCACAAATCGCAGCCCTTCCCGGACCCCAAGAGGAAGAGGAAACCGACAAATCCAAACAAGCACTAATCGAACCAACGTACGAAAAGCACTAAGATCAGCTCTATCTTCCCCAAGCGAGGTAATCGCAATATTAAAAGGACTGAAAAACACAAGAACAAAATGACACATGGAAAGACATACAACAAATCGCCTCGTAGAATAAACCACAAAGCAACAAAGAGTGAGACTAACATCGGGACCACCGCCTTAGTTGCATGACAGAATTCGCTTTTAGCAAGGTTTATTGTCAGTTTTGTTTCACTTAGTTTATCAAAGAACGCTTTGATAGTCCCCATATGGTGATTCCACTCATCACTGTATATGATGGCATCATCGATGTAAGCCTCGCAATGCTCAATTCCAGCTATTATGGTGTTGATTAAGCGTTGAAATGTTGCTGGAGAGTTTTTCATTCAAAAATGCATTACTTTATAGTAATATAATCCATCAGGAGTAACAAATGCTGAGGTCTCTTTAGCTCTGTTTGTGAGAGGAACTTGCCAAAATCCTTTCAGAAGATCAAATTTAGTTATATATATCGAATTTCCAATTTTGTCAATACAGTCATCCATACTTGGTATGGGAAAAGTGTCTGTTTTACTCAAATTATTGATCTTCCTCTAATCGGTGCACATTACGAAAACACGCCTATTCAAATATATAGAAAATTTCACCTCCAAAAATTGAAAATTTTCAGATAAAAAAAACTCTGATATTTTTCACACTTTTGCTCAAAACATAGATTGAAGGTACTCGTTAGAACCGCCTCAGCGAGGCAATTCTAACGAGTACCCACAATCTATGTTTTGATCTAAAATAAGGAAAATAATATATACCCCTGTAAACCCCAGTTTTACTATATAAAAGTGGGGTTTAAAGGGGGTCAAAAATATATAGGCATGTTTTCGTGATGACATCCGATATTGTAGCGTGAAACCGGGTCCTCTACGAAGTCAAGCACCGCGGTCACCCATTCAGGTACTAACCGCGATCTCCGTTGCTTAACTTCGTAAAAAAGCCAATCACTCTACCAGTGTCGCCAGAAAAGCCGGCTTCCACATCGATGCTGTAGACGTGATATATATACTATTCCGTTACAATATTTTCCATCAGGTTTTGGCACAAGAATGCAAGGTGAACTCCATTCACTTTGGCTAGGTCAATGAAATCATTGTCCAGCAAATACTGTATTTCTTCCTTAAGATATTTTGATTTTGTTGGGTTCATTCTATATGGATGTTGTTTGACAGGTTGTGAATCTTCAACATTCACATCATGATAAATTTTGTCAGTCCTAGTAGGAATATCCGGAAAAGTGTTCATATTCATGAATTAACTGTTTCCGTTCCTTTCTTTGGACTGGATGTAGGTGTGAAAGTTTCTGGTCGAGATCCTTAAGAATGTCAGAATTCTGGAGATTTGATAAAGCAGGATCAGATTTGATCAAGTTCATGTCTTCTGAGGTCATTTCACTTTGTTCCTGAGGGACTGAACTAACAACACAAGTTGGTGTAAAAGAAGAGCTATCCCTATCTAAGTATTGTTTAAGCATGTTAACATAATATAACTGTTTTTGTTTGCGTCTCCCAGGAGTGTTAACAATGTAATTTACATCACTAAGCTTTTTATCTACAGTGTAAAGGCCGTAATATCTGGCTTGCAATGGTTTTCCAGGAAAGGCAAAAGACCAAGTACCCTGTCTCCAGGCTGTAATTTTCTTTGTTTTGCATTTTCATCATACCAACGTTTCATTTTCCTTTGTGTTGACTTAAGATTGGCCCGAGCAGACTCACAAGCTTTTGACAGTCGGTCTTTAAATTCTATTACATACTGAATTAAGTTCAAAGAACTACCATCATTTGAGAGAAATTTCTCTTTCTAAAGTTTCAAAGGTCCACGCACAGTATGGCCAAATACCAGCTCAAATGGGCTGAAACCAAGAGATTCCTGGATTCTCTAACGGCAAACAACAACAAATGGATGCCCTCATCCCAATCTTTTTCAGTGTCAAGCAGTATGATCTGATCATATTTTTCAAGGTCTGATGAAATCTTTCCAGGGCACCTTGACTTTCAGGATGATAGAGTGACGATTTATATTGAGTAATGCCTAACTCATGCATGACGTTGAAAAATTCCAGACATAAAATCTGAGCCCTGATCCGACTGAACAGACTTTGAGAGGCCTACAAATGCGAAAAACTTTACCAAAGCCTTAACAATATTCTTTGTTTTAATATTCCTAAGTGGAATGGCTTCTGGGAAACGTGTAGAAGCACGTATTATTGTGAGAAGATACTCATGGCCTGACTTGGTTTTGGCCAAGGGACCAACGCAGTCAATAATTATTCTGCTAAAAGGTTCATCAAAAGCAGGTATGGGCTGTAAATGAACTTTTGGTATTGTCTGGTTAGTTTTTCCTACCATCTGACAAGTATGGCAAGATTTACAAAATTGAGAAACGTCAGATTTTAACCCTGGCCAGTAAAAATGGTTATTTTGTGATAGGTCTTATTTATACCTAAATGACCTGACATGGGAGTGTCATGGGCCAAGTTTAAAATTTCAGGGGCGTTAAACTCTCGGAAGCACTATTTGGTGGTTAACAGTCCACTCGTCTTCTGCTGAGACATCAGGAGGACGCCATTTTCTCATTAAAATGTCATTTTTGACATAGATTGGAAGGTGATCTATTTCTTTCTCAGCAAAAGCCCTTTCAAGTAAAGACAAAATTTCAGGGTCATTATGCTGTTCCTTGCAAAGTTGTGACCTTGACACCAAGTCATGACCTTGGCCTTGGTCATTTAATATTGAAGAGTAATGACTGGACTCTGACTTGTCACTTGTCTGTCTGCTTGTCAGACAGGCTGGATGAAAGAGAATTTGTAGTCTCATGTTTAAAAGACTGACCCAAAAAAGTATCAGTTAAATCAATGTCCTCATCATTCTGTTTTGCTTTCTTAGCCATGGCCCTTGTAACGGCACAAGATGGGTAAAGATCGGACATTTCCTGTTCAATGGGATCAGGTGGCTGATCAATACAAGGTATGTTAGTCAAAAGTGGGTTTACCACAACCTTATCTCCTGCTAAGTCACTGCCTAACAGTAAATGAACACCTTTAAAAGGTAAAGAAGATCGAATACCGACATCCACTAAACCAGTTACCAAGTCTGGGGATAAGTAAATGTTATGAAGAGGAACATCAACAAATCCACACTCTGCACCCTGAATAAGGACACTTGTCCCAGAAGAAGTCTTCTCAGAAAAAAGCAATCTGCTAGAATAAGGGATTGAGAAGCTCCGGTATCTCGTAAGATTTTAATTGGGGTAGACTGGGCATAGTCACTATTTAGTGACACAAAACCATCTGATAAGAATGGTTCATAAATTTCCATAACAGACTCAGACTCAGACCTTTCAGTCTGGGTAGGATCTTCCTCCTTAACATATGACTGTGGTTTTGACCGTAAAGAGGTAAGGCCTGTAAGTTTAAGCCCCTCTTGTTTTGCTTTCTTTCTTTTCAAATGTAAGCACTCAGAACTAATATGACCTGTCTTTTTGCAATAATTGCAAATTTGTTGAGATAAGGGGGTTTTATCCTTGTTTTCACCAGAAGATTTGGGTTTAGGAGTAAATGTTTGATCATAATTGCCAGATGGATTACTAAGACTATGTTTGGATCCTGATTGTAGGGAAAAATGGTCTTCTAGAGGGATTTGACTTATTAATAAAGGAAACATGTGTTAAAGCATAATCGTCTGCAAGTCGAGCTGCAGCTTCCAAAGTTTCAACTTTTTTCTCATCTAAAAAGGACTTAATGTCTGAATTTATGCACCTTTTGAACTCTTCTACAAGCATAAGCTGCCTACGTTTTTCATGATCAGAGCCAATTTTCTTCGAAGAGCACCACCTGTCAAATAACTGTTCTTTAGTTCTAGCAAATTCAACATTGGTCTGCTCATTTTCTTTCTTACAGTTCCTAAATTTTTGACTGTAAGCCTCAGGGACCAACTCATAAGCCTTAAGAATTAATTCCTTTACAGTATCATAACTGGAGCTTTGCTCAGCAGTCAGCCGAGTATAAATTTCTCGAGCCTTCCCAATTATAACACTTTGCAAAAGCAAGGTCCAATGCTCCTTTGGCCATTTTAAATTTTCTGCTACTTTTTCAAAATGAAGAAAATATTTGTCAACCTCTTTTTCCTGAAATGGAGGAACCAATCTGATGTGTTTCGTAACGTCAAAATGAGCGCCATAGTCTAAAGGTTGCCGTTTTAACGTCATGTTTTGCAATTCTAGTTCTTTCATTCTTAATTCTGCATCAAAATTTTATTTTTCCCTTTCTATCTGCATTTGTCTTTCTTGTTCAATTTTAATTTTTTTCTTGCTCTAATCTTAATTTTTCAAACTCAATTTGCTCCTGGATTTCAAGCTCTCGCATTTGCAAACTTGTATGTGTAACGAGAACAAGAGACAAAGCAGAAGAATCAAGTAATTCCTTATCAACCAAAAATTGGACTAAAACATTTTTATTTCCTGTTTTAACATGGACTTTTTTACGGTAGTCAATTCATAATGAGCAGCAATGTCCAACAAATCTGACTTTTTGGCCAAAATTAACAACTCCTGCGAAGGCGCAGTGATAAAAGCTTGAAGGTCAAATGACATGCTTGCTTTTTGCTGGTTTTATCAAGTAAATTTATCAATTTATTGATATTTTTCAAAAGTCAATACCTGCTTTTTTTTTTTTTTTTTTTTTTTTTTTTGTTATTATTTACTTATTATCTTTTTTTTGAAAGTCAATACTTGTCTTTTTATCAAATAAAGATTTTTATATTTACTAATTTTTTTAAAAGTCAGTACTTGTTTTATAGCGAACATTTTTTTTTAAGCTCAAACTTGTTTTAGCTCAAGAAAATGTTCGATCCCGGACGAGCCCCAAATTTCTGTTACGAGCCAGGCGTAAAGAGAAAGAAATAAAAAAAAAAGCGAAACCAGCAACAAGCTTGAAATTATTAACAATATTTATTCACAAAACAATAAGACAAGATTCAAAACAAAAGAATGTAAGTAAACAGTACCTTTCATGTCGTAAAGTCCCTCAGAAATAATCCACAAGAATTTATAAAACAAATCCTTTGAATAACAGTTTCTGATCCCACAATTTAAAGTTCCTGAATTCAGAATTTAAGTTCAAAATGAATAAAATATTAAAGTAATCCAGTATAGAATAATTTCCAGTGAAAGTATACAAAGATGCCCATATGTAATTTTTTCCTCCTTATGTATGCCGCCACTCCCGGTTTTCGACGATGTAACTTTTGTCGGTGTAATTATGGACCGAATCAACAATCTAATAAATACCTTTCTACACCCGAATCATGCAAACTTTATTCATCCTAAGCCCATAAACATTTTTTCCGCAGTAAACTTGTCAATGTGCATTAGAGGGCGCCATATTTAACACCTGACCTGTCATTTGTCTAGTGACCTCACACCCGGTTTTCGACGCTGCGCAATTAGTGTCATCACATTTTACAACTGGCGGGTGAGAAATAAATAGAATAAGTTGTATTTTATATCAACATCTTCATACCTTTGTGTAAGTAAAGTAATTATTTCATCTCTCGCTGGAAACACCTCAGATAAGCAAAACGGCTGATCACCTACTAAGAATATTTCAACAGGAAATTGTTTTGAACAAACAAATCAAGTCATTTAAATGGTAATATTTGAAAACAGTAACGAATATACATCGTTGGGTTTTTTTTTTTTTTTTGTTTTTTTTTTCTATTTTGTGGAAAACTTGCCAATTACTGGCAACATGTATAGAGGAAGTTATCACCTCGAGTCCGCTTCCATCGTCGGAAACCGAGTGTGGTCGAATTCCGGGTGGTTTGCCATAATATCAAAGAACGTTCTAGAAAAAGAAATTACTGCAGGCATGAAACTTTTAAATATTCTATGACATGCCAAAAATACCTCAGTCCAGAATCAAGGACATAAACAACATATTATTGTAAACATGTTGTTCCAGAAAGTTATTTATGGAAACATAGTAAATAAAGTTATTAATGGAAACATAGTAAACATGATGCTTAAAATAACTGAACACCTTATATATAACAATATTCAATCTCTGACAACTGCGTCAGAGAGTCGACGCTTTGGATCAGTGGTTAGAGCACTGGATTTTTATCCGGACAGACCGGGTTCGATTCCTCCGATAGGCGGGATTTTTTTTTTCAGTTATGCTTCATTCCTTTGTTACGACTTTCATGTCGTAAGACTGGAATACTGAAAAGCTTAAGATGGGAGTCTCTCAAGAAAAGGAGGAGAGACAGTAGGCTTATACTCTTGTACAAAGGTCTAAAGGGTGTTGCCAGCATTCCAACAGATGACCTTATTCCGCCAATAAGGAGCTGCAGAAATCATCACTCTTTGGTATTTCAGATCCCCACTGCAAGAACTGATATTTACAAGGGATCCTTCTTCCCTCTAATTAGAATGCCCCTCCAGATTCGGTAATTTCATCCGCTGAAGGATGACTTGGGCCACTGGACCTTGGACCAGTCCAAGTAATATCAGTTGGACCAAATGGGGTGTATTCTTTGGACCAGTTCCAGTTGGACCAGGTAATTACTTATCAGAATCAGAATGTTTTACTGGTGATACATAAATAGACATTCATTCACCAGGACCAACGATTGCAAAGACTAGTCTCTAGATCTCACAAGTGATGTGAATCTAGCGACAGGGCCCTCAGAACTTTCAGCAGAAGAGATTATAGATGCAGGAAGTGCATTCCAATCCCTACAGCCATGTAGGCTAATTCTGCGCATCGGCTAATCCTGCTCATTCAAATAGTTTTGAACAAACATCAAAACCATTTCATTTTGGCGCATCATTTTAATACACTGATGGAATGGTAGTATAAAAAGCATTTTCAAAGGGCAAATTCAAAATATTTGTAAAATGATTACGAAAACACGTGTTTATGTGAAAAATAACACAGGACTGTGTGAAAATCGCAATTTTCAACAAGACTGTCGCAAGAAAATATGAACTTTGTTATTCAACTGCCCTGGCCTACTCAAATGTGTTTTCGAAGAACCAGGGACGAGTTGCATAAGGCGAGCGTTACAGAGCGCTTTGTAGCGCTTTGCAATGCAACGGTACGTTACCAAAAAGCGCTTCGTAGCGCTTTGTAACTGTGTTCGGAGCTGACTCGCTATTTGAAACAGACTGTTGCATAGCAACGAGACAAAAGCAAATGGCGGCGCCCGACGTAGTCAGTGTCCGTTTTAAGAGATGAAATGTTTCTTATTTATTTTATTGTCCTTAGACGACGTGCATTGTGCAGAAATGATCATAGAACACAAAACCAATCGTTGAAGCAAGTTTTTTACGAGAAATTCCTAGTTTGAAATTCGTGTCATTTTAGCAGACATTTTAAAAAGCGCTCCAAACAAACAGACCGTTGCATAGCAAGGACAAATCGCTACAGAGCGCTACATGAAAGCGCTTTCCTTATGCATCTCACCCCAGATCAGTAGTATTATAAAATAAAGAAGCGATTTACTCCAGGTGCCCCCCCACCCCCCCCCCCCACCCACCCACCCACATTCCACTTTCGACCTTCGAAGTGTGAACATCGCTAACTAACAAATAACAATGTCTGATTCAGTTATGCCTGGTGTACTCCTCAGGGCTCTGAGCGAGTATAATTTTGTCGGCTCCCCACTCTGGAAGATGTCCGACAGAAAGGATTTAGTTCGGGTTGAACTAACCTTTCATAAGAAGCTACCAACGCCTCGAATCTACAAGAATGGGGGCTGAAAGCAGGAGGCAGCCTGCACCCCCTGCTGGCGAGTGGCCTCGCCAGCCCGCTCCTGCTAGAAGACCGCCACGCCGAGAACCGACGCAGATGGAGAGGGAGACGCTACCACCACCACCACAGACTACAGTACAGACGCCGCACCAGATCACCAGACCACGCTACAAGAATACAGCTACCATCACTGCATCGCCAACTATCAACAGACCAGTACCAGCACCAGCGTCTCCCGTGACACCGCCTCCGAAGAAAGCCAGGAAAGAGTCTCCAGCACCAGAACGCCCAATCCAATACTGTTCGTACCACTACGAGGAAGAGTACCCTATCCACGAGAAGTACGACCTACAGGACGCTCTAAGTAACAAGCTCCATGGTCACGACGTCGCGATAATCAAGGCTCAAAGAATCCCTGAAGAAGATGAGAAGATGAACATCGACCTACCAGCATACTTCCTACACAGAACATGGAAGAAAGATTGGCTGTTCATCAAGGGACCGACGTCAAAGTACCACCACGAAGAGTTCTACACCAAGATGGAAGAACTAGCCAAATCAGGAAAGCCACAGACGAACATCATATCCTGGTTTGGCTTCCTAGAGCGTTCCTGCGGCGACCCAAGGGGGAAGTACCCGTTCGTTAGAGTGAGGACACCCTTCTGGATCATGGGTGAGGACACCTACTTTCTTCATTAACATGGGTGAGGACACCCTATCAGCGCTCTGGGTGAGGACACCCTCTTGGCAGCCTGGGTGAGGACACCCCTCCGGCGACTCCCTTCCTCGGCTAGTGACTGAAACCTTAGCACGACTCGAGCTGAGTACCTAATGCACCATGCAGTCGGAATTGACACGCATTAGGTACGAGATTAAAAGCTCAAACTTTTCGGCCGATCGTCAAAATTCTGCAACTTCCAGGCTGGACTACTACTCTCGCACGAGGTCTGGACACGCACGATGTCTGGACGTGCACGCACACCGTGTCTGGGCGAGGTGACCTAGTTATGACTAGGCACCGTTTCAAGCCAACCCAGTAGTCCAGTAAAACTAATCCAGATTTATCTGGCGCTGCCTCTATGTGACTCAGTTGCCTGGCAGCGTTAAAAATCTGTAAACTGTAAACTGTAACTCCAGGTGCGCAGAATTAGCAGAAAATTTTAATGTATCAAAAACACAATGGTAGCGACGTTTGATAGCCTACACTGACAACAAATTAAAACTAGAGATGAAAAAATGACGTCCAATTGGTTCTACATTGGCAAGGCTCTGAAGTATCGCTAAAATGCAATTTTGTTTCTCTGTATTGAAATTATGACCTGCACAGATTGGCCGACAGCACTGTAATGGTGTCTGGGAAGAGACTGTACTTATACATGTCAGTTCTATCATATGGCACTTGATATAAATACCTTTTGGACCAAATTAAACCACTGTTTACACTCACCCCAGCTCTTCACCCGAAAGAAGAAGTGGAGCATTATATAAAGTATGTTAAAGAATTGACCGACACGACAACAGTCTCAATTCAACAAGAGAAGACGATACTATGGATACCATAGAAGTACCTCAAGTATGCACCTTAGCGCTCAACAATTTGCCGATTATTGGGCGGCCGATTTGGCGTTTGATGGAAGGGAAGCACATTGTCAAGTTAGAAATAACTTGGCAGCTTCCCCGAACTCAAACGTCGCGGCAAATAACCAACACATAAGTACTGCGAAACAACCTGCCGATGGTGTGACTGGTGGTGTGATCAAGATGGCGGAAAAGATGGCGGAAAAGAAAATGGCGGCGCCCACGCGAACGATGGAGGATGAACTCAACGTGGCGGTGTGTTCCACACCGTCAACACCTCAACACTCCATGGCGTCGTCAGAGGGACCTAGCACCCACTCTTCAGTCGATACCACGACTGACCCCTCTCCGGAAGGGGAGTGGAAGGAAGTGGTATCAAGAAAGACGAAGAAGAAGCTATCCTTGTCACCGCCGAAGCCTGTCTCACCAGTCAAGAAGAAGAAAGAGGATCCCAGTATGTCAAGGGAGGAAGACTCCACTGCCACCGCTCAAGAAGCCCAGGGTGAGGTCGCCTCTGAAGGAACAGGGCAGGGAGAAGTTAGTTGCCGGTGAAGGAAGACAGTATCCACTTCACGAGAAGTATGACCTCGATGAGGTGGTTACTGACCAGCAGCCGAACAAGACGAAGTACATAATCATCAGGGCCTATAGACAACTGAGAGAAGGAGAGAAGTTCAACGTTGACCTGCCGGCCTACTTTATTCGCTTCCTCGGGACGTCCGAATGGTATTTGGCAAAGGGGCCCACGTCCAAATACTATCATGAAACCAACTACAACGACATCGAGGAGCGATTCAAGCGAGCCGAACCAGCTGACAACGCCATCCGATGGTACGACGACCTGGACCACTCTTGTCGGTCCCGGGTCGTTTCGCCCATGAGTCGTTTCGCCCGTGAGTCGTTTCGCCCGTGGGTCGTTTCGCCCTGGGTCGTTTCGCCCTGAGTTGTTTCGCCCGTGGGTCGTTTCGCCCCTATTTGGTGGGTCGTTTCGCCCTTGTTTTTTATTAAAGCACCAAGGCTTGAGCCAGGCCATGTTTGGAGATATTTACGGTGGCCTGGACTTTCCCACGATAATTTTTAGGTGAGTGCGGGTTTGGGGGTGGGGGGGGTGGTGGGGGGGGGGGGGGGGAGGGTTTGGGGAGGGTAACAAAAATAAGTTGTGCATAAAATTTTTGTGGATCATAAAGCCTTTTCAGGAACGTCGGCCGCCATTCGCCGCCAAAGACAAAGGCCAAACACCGTCTTTAATTAACAGGCATGAGTAACCTTCGTTAATTTGTGATTATAAGCCTGAAAGGATTACCGTAATGGATTAACGCCTTTATCAATTAACGCGCACGTGTTTTCACACTTCTGTCATCTCGTATAATTAATAATACTATCAAAACAACCACATAATGACATTATCTATCTATCTATCTATCTATATATCTATCTATCTATCCGTCCGTCCTTCTGCCTGTCTGTTTCCATCCGTCCGTCCGTCCATCTATCCATCCGTCCATCCAGTTTAACTATCTGTCTGTAAGAGCCTTAAAATTGAGCCGAAACGATCTATCCCACGCACCATACACACACACACACACACACACACACACACACACACACACACATTCATTCATTCATTCATCCATCCATCCATTTTGTATATCTGTCCGTATGGGCCTTATAATATCTATGATCCACCCATTCCTCCCTCCCTCCATTTCTCCATCCAGTTCGTCTATCTGTATGTCCGTATGGGCCTTATAATATATTCATTCATTCATCCATTAAATCATTCATCCATTAAATCATTCATTCATTCATTCATTCATTCATTCATCCATCCATCCATCCATCCATTTTGTCTATCTGTCCGTATGGGCCTTATAATATCTATGATCCATCCATCTATCCACCCACCCATCTCACCCTCCCTCCCTCCATCCAGTTTGTCTATCTGTATGTTCGTATGGGCCTTATAATATATTGGGGCGAAGCGACCCAGGGCGAAACGACTCACGGGCGAAACGACCCACCTAATAAGGGCGAAACGACCCACCCCAAAAACAAGGGCGAAACGACCCAGGGCGAAACGACCCGGCGAAACGACCCGGATTCTTGTCAAGGTACTGATCCTGCTGCTGCACAGGTCCTGAAGATAACTTCTACCTGCCCTTCCTTCTAGCGGCTCCTTGGCCCTTTTCAGGGCCCGTGACATCTTGAGCAAGTGTGAGATTACATTGGGTATTAGTAATACCTCGGACCTAGTAATACCGAGTATATTGGGTCCAAGGTAATACACACGTTTTGAAGCTCTTTTCTTTTGACCGGACATTCTAAATTCTGTAACTTACAGACCTTGACCTTTACTGCAAATCGTCCGATCAGGCGAGGTAGTGCACGCGTGAATTATGCGTGCACTCCGTTTCAAGCCAAGGTTAGGGTAAAACTAATCCAGATTTTTCTGGCGCGGCATCTATGTGCCTCTGGTGTCTGCAGCGTTAAAAATCCGGTTCCCCTAAATACAGGACTGGACTTTTTTTTACGAAATGGACGAAATGGAGTTTTGTTTTACGAAATGGAGCATTTCCCACCCCTTTTTGCAACTTTTATTCTGTTTTCATGATTTCTATCATATCTGACTGTAAAAACAATATTAAATATGATTTTGCTGTATTGGAATCATATTTTATATACAACGGAGAAAATTTAGTTCCACTCCTTATGTGAAATCAGTGACGAAATGGAGTTTTATTTCACGAAATGGAGCATGTTTTTTCCATTTTTGCAACTTTTATTCTGTTTTTATGATTTATATCATATCTGACTAAGAAGCAATATTAAATATGATTCTTCTTTATTAGAATCATATTTTATAAACAACGGAGAGGATAATATAGTTCCACTCCTTATGTAATATCAGTGACGAAATGGAGTCTTATTTTACGAAATGGAGCATGTTTCCCCCTTGTTTACAACTTTTATTCTGTTTTCATGATTCATATCATATCAGACTACAATACCAATATTAAACATGTTTTTACTTTATTAGAATCATATTTTATAAACAATGGAAAAGATATAGTTCAACTCATATGTAATATCAGTGGCGAAATGGAGTTTTTATTTTTCGAAATGGAGCATGTTTCCCCCTTGTTTGCAACTTTTATTATAGTTTCATGATTTATATTATATCAGACTGTAAAAAAACAATATTAAACATGATTTTATTTTATTAGAATCATATTTTATAAATAACAGAGAAGATATAGCTCCACTCCTTATGTAATATCAGTGACGAAATGGAGTCTATATTTTACGAAATGGAGCATGATTCCCTTTGTTTGCAACTCTTATTCTGTTTTCATGATTTATATCAGATCAGACAACAAAAGCAATATTAAACAAGATTTTACTTTATTGGAATCAGATTTTATCAACTACGGAGAAGATATAGTTCCACTACTTATGTGAAATCAGTGACGAAATGGTGTTATATTTTACGAAAAGGAGCATGTTTCCCCCTTGTTTTCAACTTATATCCTTTTCTTAATGGTTTATATCATATCTGACTATAAAGACAATATTAAATATGTTTTTACTATATTGGAATCATATTCTATAAATAAACGTCAGAAAGATTGCCTTTGGAATCAAAGAACACACTACAGATTCGAAAATGAGAGTCTCGGTTTTATTGAGACTCTTCATAAGCAGTAATGAAGATTGCAACACTGCCTACGCCCTCTAGCGTATACATAAACAGAACTCCATTTTCAAATAAACCACAATGGGCCCATTGATCCCAAAGGAATTGAAACAGGAAATATTAAGAAGTTCATACAACAGGAAATATAAAGAAAAAAAATAAATGAAAAAGAAAAATAGCGTAAACTATTTCAACATGCGAAAAATTATAACTGTATTAAAGACTCCCTAACTAGATTATCGACACGGGTCATGTCATAAGGGTGATTAAACAGGTGCTACGGTAACTGGATTGTCACACCTAACTGATCACCATGCTGTCTCGTATGATATCGGTTATTGACTTAATCATTAACTGCATTAAATCGAATAATCATAATTGGATTATCAACACGGGTCATCTCATCAGGCTGATTAAACAGGTGTTACGGGTAACTGGATTATCATACCTGTCTGATCGCATTTTGTTTTTCATTAATAATAGTTATATTATTTAGGGTCGGTCTAAAACGCTGAATTTCTTGCTGAATTCAGCGACCTGCTGATCAGCTTAAAGGGTCTAAAACGCTGAATTGCTGATATGCTGAATTTTATTATTTACACGTTTTTCACTGCGTATTTGGCTTGATTGTTGGGATTTGTTATTGTGCAGTCCATAAATATAGGAAGCAATGATTAAGAGAAATGATTATATTTTCTTTTTACTTTGTTTTACAGAAGAGCGACTGAAAATAGCCATAAAACGTGCAGTCAACTGCAAGTACCCCCAAAACGTTTAAATGACTATTTGCAGTCATTCTATATTCCTGCAACTTATATGTGCGATACCGAAGACTCGGATCAGGCTGTGCATCCAAGCAGTCTATTCATAATATGCATGGAAGCTCATCATGAAAACATGCCTGTATATTTTTGACACCCTCGAACCCCACTTTTATATAGTAAAATCGGGGGTTGGAGGGATAATCATTATTTTTCTTATTTCTGATCTAAAACATATGTTGTGTGTACTCGTTAGAACCGCCTCCAATCTAGGTTTTGTGCAGAAACAAGAAAAATGTTTTAATTTTTTATCTGGAATTGTTCATTTTTAGGCAATAAAATTTTCAATGTGTTTGAACAGGCGTGTTTTCATTATGTGGATACCAGTTAAGTCTGAGGCTTAACTCTGAGCATAGCCAATTAGGCCAATATACCTATATACGGGCTTATGTAGTGCCTCTATACATGAGATTTAGGTGAAAAATTTAGATACATATTTTTTTCTTATTTCCGCTCGTGTTATTCACAAGAACACTCTTTCTAGACTATTCTAATGAGCCACAATGAAGCAATTCCAAAGAGAACCGGTCAAATCTTGAACAGACATCAAATATCATGTATACGCACGTAAAACCCACTTTACCCTATTGGTAACTCGTTACATGGACTTGCTTAATTAAATGTCAGCTAGAATGATGTACATAACTGCTTGATGCAGAATAGCAAGCTGGACCACTTTTTTTCTACGTAACATTAATTCCGGCCTATTAAATAATGTTGACTGGGCCATTAAACTCTACTAGCCAAACAGGGAAAAATAAAGAAAAACAAAATAAGTTCTGTGTAAGATTCCATTAGTAAATTTGCAACAGACAGCTGGCAAACAACAACTTAACAGTTAATCCTGCAATACTTATATAAGAATGTAAGAAACACGCATATATAGACCACAAAACTTCTGCATAAACATGTAAACCCGGATCAGACATACTGATCTGAAGCGTCGCTTCACACCGAATACATCACGAAAACACGCCTATAAAATATGACCCCCTTAAACTCCACTTTTACATAGTAAAACTTGGGTTTTGGGGTGCACATAATCTTTCTTATTCCTCATAAAAAACATAGATTGTGGGTACTCGTTTGAACCGCTTCGCCGAGGAGTTTCTAACGAGTTTCCACAATCTATATTTTGAGCAGAAATCTGGACAATATCAGAATTTTCTATCAGAAATATTTCATTTTTGGTGTTTTTTTCTATCCTGCTTATTTTAATATTTTGAGCAGAAATATGGACAATATCAGAATTTTCTATCAGAAATATTTCATTTTTGGTGTTTTTTTTCTATCCTGCTTATTTTAATAGGCGTGTTTTTGTAATTACAGGTAATGTCGATAATACTCATATATTTATACAGGTTCAGTGTTTTGCCGCGGGCTGGCTATCAGGTGTTATTAATTTGCCTTTAATGGCGGATCACTGTCAAACTTCTTTATCGGTTACATTTAAACACATTAATGGATTATTGCAAGATTATTAACTTAATTTTCACTCTGGCAACTTTAATGTGTCAGCTTCAGCTTAATATCTCACGGTTATGCCAAACATTTCTGACAGAAAAATTTGTACGTTGGACATGAAAAATCAGCAACAGCCTTTACACAGTACTTATGGAAATTAATTTTACACGATTCGCATTTTGCCATATCCCCGACACAATCTGGTAATCGACATGAGCAATGGAGTTTGACTGGTATGGACTTATGTTTAGAGCGCATACGCTTTCTGATATTTGGTCGTTTTTGAATTGTTGGAAACTTGACTAGAGTTTCTGATTCTAAACATGCTTTTAGGTGGGGCCTCATCTGTTTCGTGTCGAAAGAAATATCTGGATTTAAAATTCCCGTTGAGCAAAATTCAACTAAATGGGCAATTGCAAAAAGGCCACAGTCAACACCGTTCGTTTGTTTCTGTGTCTCAATAAGAATTATTTCTAGGTCTTGGTCGGAATTTTTCCCATATAGCAAAGCGAGCTGAATAGAAAGACTGGGTGTCATTATATTTCGTGTAGGGCGATCAAAACCAAGACTGTCGAACATGAAAGGCTGTCGGTTACATCACGAAACGAAACAACCCAGTGATCTCTACCAGTGTGATGGATCTGACAAGCAAGGCTTTTATCATTCGGGATGTTTTTCATAGCTGTTGATGGTTCTAAATGCCAGCGACGTTCATTTGAAATGTATTTAGGGACCCCTTCAGTGAGTTGTAGTCCAGAAATTGAGGGAAGCTGTTTGCGTGCGATAATGTTCACAGCTTCTATTATTTGAGAGTTAAGTTTTCCGTTAGAAAGAATGCATTCTTTATCAGTGTTCTTAAGCGCCAAATGTTTCAGCCAAAAATCTTGTGACTCAATTATGTTTTCTTTTGCATGTTTTAAATCTAATGTGTTTGTTAAATTATCATTTCTTGAGTCATTTATTTCTAACATAACTTCATCATTTTTGACTTCTGATTCAGTGCATATATTTGAAGGGATTTCGAGCTTTATTCTTTTAGACCTAGGTGACTCCTCCTTATCAAATACCAGAGTTTTTTTGGATTTTTTTCAAAATGGACTTGGGAGTTCGAACAGGAGATACTATAACCACTTTGGGTGTTTTGGGAGTTTTGATAGTGAGTGTATTTGTATGCTGGGCGATTGATTGATTTAAATTCTTATTGCATTCTGTGTCATCAGGTTGATTGTTGACGGTTTTGGGGGTTGAATGGGACAAAATAATTTTTTCGTCCATCTCAAGAGCAAAAGACATGTCTTCCTCTAATTCGCTTCTATTGACTAAAATAGAGTCAGGTGCAGCATTTACAATTGTTTCGTCTAAGTCGCCTTTTCTGCCCCTTTTCGTTCCAGCTTTTTTGTCTTTCCTAGCTCTACTATTTTTCCGTAGCTTAGATAAATTTATCGGCTTTTTATCAGGTCCAGGTTGTTGACCAATTGCCAGCATTGCTGCTATTATATGGTAGCAACGGCTGGTAGATGGGCATTGGCAGGTTTCTTTAGGATACAGTGTTACAGCGTATTTTTTACCACAGTGGCCATTTACTAGAAAACACCCCATTTCTGGTACTAAAGTAATATGTTGAAAAGCCAAAGTTGAAACATAAAAGTCACCAAGGCAAAATGTTGTATCATAGTACAACGGAATTGGGTCTTCAGTTTTTAACTGCAATAATCTGTCATACTCTTCAAATATGTCTTTATACCCAACAATAACCTGGAGATCTGGAGCTGTTTTTATTTCGTGTATATATGAGTCAATGTGATACATCAATTCATGTAGATTATATAAGGAATCGTGACCTAGTCTTCTATCTTTCCGACTATTAAATTGAATGTTTTTTACCTGTTTGGTGTTCTTTACACTATGAATGCCTGTCAGTTTCAATGGAACTGGGTTATCCGAATCAATTTTATCCTTTACACTTTTAGGATTGGAATCTCCTGTTTGTTTGATTTTATTTAATACAGACGGCATCGTTCTTTTATGAGGTCTGTACCCATGCTTCCGATTCCCATGCGGCTGACCTTTATATTCATTTTCATCCCCAAGATATTGAATCAATGTTAAATTGTTATAATCTTTTCCGAAGAATCGATACATCACACGCTGAAAATTATCACATTCATCCTTACCGTTTTTTATTCGAAAGTAAGATTTCTCTAGAATTTTCTCACCATTTGTCACTTTGTTTTTCCCATAATTGCGCCACGTGTATCCGTCTGACCTCCAGTCATTTATACATTTAACATCTTGTCTGTCACTTACGATATAAACTGAACCGCCTTTCGGTTGAAAAGGTGGAAACTTAGAAATGTTTTCTACATTTGGGTGCTCAAGAAGGTCAGCCGCTTCAGAATGCTTGAATTTTTTGTCATGCTGCATGTACTCAACAGCAGGAAATTCATCATCATTTTCTGTGTCTGAAAGCTCACCACCACCACCGCCTATTAACAAAGTCCTGATAGGAGACGAACTAATCAAATTTAGTGTAGTAACTAGGGCAGTTTCTTCTTCGTCATCTTCTACAGTATAACTGTCCTCATGGTCAACGTAAGTATCAATCAAAAGTGGCTCAAAGATGTTTGGAGATGCTGCAGACATCCACCATGGTGTTGACATAGTTCCCAACGGAGCTGGTGTGGTAGGAAGTGGACGTCTTCTTGGGGTATTCTTCTTATTCTCCTTCATTTTCTTGTTTTCCACTGTATGGTTTGTAGCAGACTCTGTAGCATTTGCAGCGGCAGTCAGACATCTTATTGTTGTGGGTATGGCGGGTATTGTACATAGCTGAGTCTTGGGCGGTTCAGCAGGGTTGATAACTGTTGTGAGAGACTGGCAGGCTGTATCTGATTCTGACTTAGACTCCTCTGATGTTTTAGGAACGTCATTACTACATATGGATTGGGAAGTGACTGACTTATCCATTTGAATACGTTTGAGTGTAGATTCTAGTCGCTGCACTATTGTCTGTGTTCCGCGGAAGCTCAAGTGTAAGCCATCTCTACTCAATAGTTCTCGATGAATAACTCCATTCGAATGAAAATCGACATCATGGTCAACAAATTCTATGTCTGGATAACAATTCAAACTGGCAACCTTTCGCAGTCCCTCATTTATGCGGCGCGACTCGTCGTTCACTTTATCTATGGTTGCTGCACTCACGCCCGTCGAAAATACATTCGTCGCCCTGGGGAGTACGCTTGAGAAGACAACAGTTGCCCTGAAATGAATCAGGTTAACCATTAATTTTCTTATTTCTTCAAATGAGGTTTGCTGTTCCAAAACAAATGTTGTGGATACGTGTTAGAGTCGCCTCATTGAGGCGGTTCTAAAGAGTACCATCAACATATGCTTGAATTATAAATAAGGAACAACATCACAAGTTTTAATCAGAAAAGTTCCGGGTTTTTTTTTTTCTATGCTTTAGAAATAAATTAGAAAATCTAAGTACTTAGATGTTTTAAGCCTGCACAGTGGAGGGAGCTGGACCGCCCAAGCATACAAATCAGGGGGAGTTAAACCTCAAATCAAACAAACAAACATAGTACATACTAACTATTCTAATCGATTCGATTAACTACTGTATTCGTGAGTTTGTCATATTCTTTAACAACATTGTTAGTACACACACTTATCTAAATGATTGGATTATCTACAGTTGTCCTACTTGTAGGTGTGAATTGTCCTACTTGTAGGTGTAAATTGCCGCTTCATTTACCGTGAGGGCCACCACACACTTTAATACTTAATGGAATTAACACATATAGGACACTGCTATCTTTCCAATAATAATTCTTGAGTGCTCTATTGCCAATTAATGTGGGATGTCAGGTTTGTTTTGGTAAGTATAAAAAAAAGAGTATGCTCTTGTATGCACACAGTCTGATCCGGGTAACGTGACAAATGTCATAGACTGCCCATAACGAAAACACGCCTATTCAAATACATTGAATTTTTTTTTGTCTAAAAATGAACAATTTTACATGAAAAATTGAGATAGTTTTCTCATTTCTTCACAAAACGAGGAATGTGGACACTCGATAGAACCGTCTCGTGGAGGCGGTTCTAATGAGTACCCACAATCTATGTGTTTGAGCAGAAATGCGAAAAATAATATATACCTGCAAACCCTAGTTTTACTATATAAATTTCACAGATAAGCACATAAAAACGTGGTAGGGGCGAAAGCAAGCTCAGACTCAAACATTATTTCCACAATTAAGATTTCATCATATTGTGTAAAGTTGTTTTATAAATCTGGTCAGCACAATTAATTGGACTGCTTATAGTTGCTACATCCTAGCTTATTCAGTCACATAAGGAAGCAATCGGGGTTTGCTTATGAAATTCTGTGTCAGGCTTTTGCGTATAGCCGGGTAGATCAGTCTGTTCAGCCGCGCAGCCGTGCATCAATTGAAATTTATTCATTTCAGCTCAAAACAAAGATTGTGGGAACTCGATAGAACAGCCTCGGCGAGGCGGTTCTGAGTACCCATAATCCATTTGTGAGCAAAAATACGAAAAATAATGTATACCCTGTAAAGCCAAGTTTAACTGTATTAAAGTGGGATTTAAGGTGTGTTTCTTATAACCAACTGAAATTATATTCCTAGATTTTATACACATTCTTAATTAAATGCATAAAGGTAAGTTTTCGGGATGCAATTCCTACTTTTTCTTACCTAAGACTGAACGGGAGCCACAAAGACATGTATACCTTTTTGTGGTTGTGATTGTAGAGCTATAATGCAATTATCGATAACAAATGACATGCCAATAACCACTCAACGCCTTCGTTAATCGATTATCAGGCTACCGTTTATTGAAATCCTATAATTATCCATAACAACTGACATTCCAATAACCTATCAACGCCTTCGTTAATCGATTATCAAGCTACAGGTTATTGAAATCCAAACCTGAAGTCACAGAGCGGTGGTCATTAATGATATGTCAATATTTATTTATTTATTTATTTATCAAATAAATAAATAATAAATAATAAATAATAAATAAATAAATAAATAAATGAAAACTGCTTTAAGCATACCGATCGCCAAAGACACTGATAAGCCTGTGCATCCACAAAGACTGACCAAGATGCTTAAATGGCAGAATCTCTCCAGTATTTATTATATGAATTCCGCTTTTAGCTGTTGCTGACAGGGATGTTCACCTCAAATCCAACAAAACAACCACTTTTAAGCATGTAATATAAACCACACACACACACACACACACACACACACACACACATACATATATATATATATATATATATATATATATATATATATATATATATATATATATATATATATATATATATATATATATATATATATATGTGTGTATATATATATATATATATATATATATATATATATATATATATATATATATATATATATATATATATATATATACTTTGTTTTGGCATATTAAAACATACTTACAGAAACTGTTAGAATAGCATCCATCACCGCAGGAAATATCAGTAAATCCTCAACTTTACACCCAGAAAAACACAGACACTTAGTTGATCTATCCTGCACATAGTTACTGAAATATTTCACTTGGCTATGACCTATTATTAACGCCATCACTAAATCACATATACGACAAATTTAATATTTCATTGAACAAATCCAAACTTAGCAGAATTATAACACAGTCATAAATATTGTAGTGATGCAACTTTGTCAAATAAATATAGATATCAGCTACAAAAGCTACTGACGAAAC
>CAXHKG010000207.1:0-52242 GCA_964016985.1 Anodontia alba
CCGGGACATGTGAACCTCGATACCGGGACTTTGACAGAATGCCACAACATCAGCAACCGACATTTTTATATACAAATTTATATTGTTTTCATAGATTAGAGTATTGCCTTTTATAAGGTGTTTAATTTATTAAAATCGATCACGTAGTTTTGATGTTATGCCCTGTCAAATACGTATGTCCCTATGGATACCGGGACAAGTGAACCTCGATACCGGGACTTTGACAGAACGCCACAACATCAGCAACTAATATATTTTTACAAATTTATATTTTTTTATAGTTTGGAGTATTGCCTTTTATAGGGTGTTTAATTTATTAAAATCGATTACGTAGTTTTGATGTTATGCCCTGTCAAATACGTATGCCCCTATGGGTACCGGGACAAGTGAATCTCGATACCGGGACTTTGACAACATCCTGCAACATCAGCAACAAATATTTTTTTAATCAAATATCATTATTGTGTAGATTAGATTATTGTCGTTAATTTAGTGTTTAAATTATTAAAATCTGTCAAGTACTTTTGATGTTATGCTGTGTCAAACACATAAAACTCTATGAATACCGGGGCATGGATACCGGGAATACCGTAGATTAGTATGCACCTCGTCTGCTACAAATTTTGCTTGGCGCTTTTAGGGTTAAAATAACAAATTGCAAGCTACAGTTTCAATGTAGCTGCACAACAGATCAAATTAGGGAAGCCCGTCTATTTATACACCAGAAGTAAACGCTTGAATTAGCAAGCGCTCAACGTGAGATAGATTATCAGGGAGTATTTTGTCCCGGTAAAAATTGGTTTTCTACAGTCCTCGTTCTACGAGGTCATGTGGGCAGTCTAAATAACCATTGTCTAATCGTACTGTCGAGAAATAATGGTCGGGTATGAAACCCACAGACCGGAACCCCGTGACCGAGACCCGGCACCGTGACCAAAATTTCTATCCTGGATTGCAAGACTAATATGTATTTAAACTTTGTTTATTTTGGGTTTATAAACAAAGTTTATAAAATTTTATATCGGACCTGTTGTTATTTTTTAAACTCAGATTTATCGTTTCAAGGGGTATGAAACCCACAGACGATCCATTCTCCGGTTTTTTGAAGATTTTTCTATAATCTTCGATAAAGAATCAATTTCTTTGTTACACAGGTCTTTCAAATACAGAAATAAATTATATTTGGCTAGCTGAAGCTATAACAGAAACGTTAAAGTATTGAATTTTACGATTTTCATATATTTATCATGTTTCTAAAAATAGATCAGGTAGAAAATTTGATAATAACCACAATGTCCCTAATCTACAGAAATGTACCGAATGGTAAACACCCATACAGTCAGTGCATACAAATGCATAATAGGCTAATTGTGTTATATACAGAAATATAATGTTAGAAAATACGTACTAGGTTGAATTAAATAATATTAATAATAATATTAATTATTATTATCAGCTTCATCATCTATAATGGTTACGTTTGGCATGTAATATAAGAACAAAGAAATAGAAAAGTCTGAGCATTTGTGGGGTTTGGCTGATAACAAAGGTACGGATCAGCAAGTGCATTCGCGCACTATGATAATGACCTTTGTTGTTTGCTACAATAAATAGATTTAGCTAAGGAATAGACAATCCTGCGCATTTGTGGTTTGGTCAGGTAACAAAGATATGGATCAGCATGCGCATTCGCGCACTGTGATAGGGACCTTTGTTGTTTGCTGTGCACAGTAAATAGGTTTAGCTTAGAAACAGACAAGCCCGTGCATCTATGGTTTGGGCTGATAACAAAGATATGGATCAGCATGTGCATTCGCGCACTGTGATATGGACCATTGTTTGCTGCAGTAAATAGGTTTAGCAAAGAAATAGACAAGCATCTGTGGGGTTGGGCAAATAACAAAGTTACAGATCAGCATGTGCATTCACGCACTAATGATTATTTTTCTTCATTATTACTATTTTTATTATATTTATAAACCTAAGTTAGCACTCTATATGCAACGGAAGTCTGCTGCAATAACAATATATATAATAATAATAATCTTTATTTCCTCCAATTTTAATAATAATAATATTATAATTATTAAGATTAATAATAATACTAATAATAATTATTATTATCATAGAATAATTATTATTATTATTATTCAAATCAGGCTAGTTCGTATTTCTGTAAATAACACAATTAGCTCATTTTGCATTTGTATGCACTAACTGTATGGGTGTTTACCATTCGGTACATTTCTGTAGATTAGGGACATTGTGGTGATTATCAATTTTTCTACCTGTTCTATTTTTAGAAACATAATAAATATATGAAAATCGTAAAATTCAACACTTTAACTTTTCTATTATAGCTTCAGCTAGCTATATATAATTTATTTATGTATTTGAAAGACCTGTGTAACAAAGAAATTGATTCTTTATCGAAGATTATAGAAAAAAAACAATAAAAAAAAACGGAGAATGGATCGTCTGTGGGTTTCATACCCCTTGAAACAATAAATCTGAGTTTAAAAAATAACTACAGGTCCGATCTAAAATTCCTTTTTGTTGGATAATGTATATTTAATACCTCATAATTTAAACCCAAAATAAACAAAGTTAAATACATATTAGTCTTGCAATCCAGGATAGAAATTTTGGTCACGGTGCCGGGTCTCGGTCACGGGGTTCCGGTCTGTGGGTTTCATACCCGACCAGAAATAATCCGCATTGACTTTTGAACTCAATGTGTATGTGGTCATCTGTATGCAACAGAGCCCAGCTCTAATGTCGTCTTCTTATGGAGACATGCGCACTCCACTGTAATAGAGCAGTATTTAACCAGTTCACAATGGGCCTACTTGCAAGATTTGTGAAAGAATTCCTGAGGCAAGAAAACACTTAATTTCTGGTGGAATGTCCGCAGCCTCATCCTGAAGAACGTCAGAGATTCTACACGAACATTCAGAGTATTACAGGCGTGAATTGGGTTGATACAATGTCCAAGTGTGTTGAGGCTCAACTGATACTTGACCCCAGTATATTCTTTGAAAATAAAACTGTCTTTGATAAAAAAAAATTGAATTATATAGCAGAGCAGGCCCACTTACATCTAACATATAACCATGTATACGGGTCCTGTCTCTGACACAAGTTATAACAACATTAGATGGTCCTCTCCCTGCAGCATGAAATACATTCATTTAAAGGTACAATGGTGCAAAACAAACATTTTACATAACAAGTTAGAAAAGAAACATATTTAGTAAAGAGGTTGTGGTCTTTGACAGTGCAAGTTTTTCGATATGCTGATGTTAGCTTTAAGCACGAGCAAAAAACGAAATGTTTGGAAATCTAGTACACACGAATGGATAATTAGTCAAATCTGTTCGTGTCTTTTATGAATTTTAAAACTGCTTATATAATTTGTTTATTTATTTCAAAGTCGTGTAAGGTACTGCCGTTTGTTAAGAGATCAAAGTTTATAGCAGGAATAGTTTGAATTTGGTGTATTGTTTGCAATAATCTTCGCCTTTGGTGTTGGAAAGAGTGCATTCAAAGAGACAGTGCTCGGCGTTTTCGACTAATACACCACAACTACAATTTGAATAAGGAACTATGTTAACGTGGAAAAGATCTGCGTTTAAAACACTACACCTATGCCTTATCCTTGTTAAAATAATATTGTATTTCCTTTCGCCAACTGATAAGTGTTCACCTACTCTTGGTGGCTGATGTCGGACAGATGATTTGAATTGTAATAATGTGGGGATACTACGAGTTTCGGTGTTAAGTTCATTCCATAGTTTCAGGGTGGAAGGAAAATAAGACGTTTCATACGAACATAACCCAGAGAAAGATAAATCGTAATCGGTATTGTTTCTAAGATTATAATTACTTACATCATTTACCAAGCTTGTAAGCAGGTCATTCGAATAACTAGGAGTTTTATTTTTTATTATTTTGTAAATACCCAGATAGCATGACAACTTTGGCCCAACAGTGAAATATGGTTGAAATATGGTCGGACAGTTGGCTAACCGTTGGCATCATATGTACAGTATTGCGCCAACGTTGGGCCAACGTCATACAAATTTGACAACATCACGAAAACATACCTATACAATTTTGATCCCCTTAAACCCCACTTTTATATAGTAAAACTGGGGTTTACAGGGGTATACATTATTTTTCTTATTTCTGCTCCAAAACATACATTGTGGGTACTCGTTAAAACCGCCTCGGCGAGGCGGTTCTAACGAGTACCCACAATCTATATTTTGAGCAGAAATATGAAAAATATCAGATTTTTTATCTGAAAACTTGCTGTTTTTGGTGGTGAAATTTTCTATCTATTTGCATAGGCGTGTTTTCGTAATGAATTCCAGAGAAAAATAAGTCTTATGCACTAACATTGGGCCACCGTTGGCCCAACGTATGTATTTAGATGCGTATTTTCCCCATGTTTTTTTGTTTATGTGATAACGTTGGATCTACAGTTGGCCCTACGTTGATATGTGATGCACACTTTTTAAAAGATACACAAGCCGCGGATTCATTTAATAATGAAAATACATCATGATTAAATTTTCGAATGGATAAATAAATGAAAATGTTACAATATTTGTAGTTTTTACTTTAATTTTCAAAAGGGAGAAAAATACAGCCATCTTGTCTTGTTGGAATATCCTACATTCTGAGTACACACACAAAAATATATAGTTTTTATATTGATAAAACATATTGTTTTTCTTGCAATGTAAAAATAATGTAAGTTGAAGTTTTCCTCTTTTATTATAAAGTTTAATTCCGCACACAAAATATGATAAGGATGGATGGATATTTTATTTATAGACGCTCAACCCTAAAAGTGCATATAGCGTCTAATAATTTTTATATTATATAATGATTTTATTTAATGAGAAATTAAAAATATCTAGGATTGATGTGTTCATTTTAAAAAGATAAAGTATCAATTATTTTAATTTATTAAAAATACTGATTATATTTTATTAAAAAGTCCGATCTCTTTAAGAAAGTCGAGTATTTTCTGAGTTGGTATATCATTAAAAAGTTCCTTTATAGTTTTTACATTAAAATACTTTGTGCGAATATAATCAAATTCTGCACAAGTGATAAGACAATGTTTGATTGTAAAACGTTCATTGCAAGGAATGCAGAATGGAGCTTGTTCATTTTTTAAAATATAAGAATGAGTAATTCTAGTGTGTCCAAGTCTACATCTGGTGATTTTTGTTTGTTCTTTTCTGCTGAGATTAGATAATGTGCATTTGCTGTTAAAATTTGGTTTTATTTCATTTAGTTTATTTTGAGTTTGTGTTTCCCAAACAGACTGACATTTGTTGTTGATGTATTGACGGATGTTTGATTTAAAGTCAGAGTGAGGAATTTTGAAATTTGTTATCACTGAGGATAATGCAGATTTGACTTCTAAATCAGCTAGTTCATTTCCACGAATATTAACGTGGCTGGGAAGCCAACATAATACAATTTCTTTTGAAGCTGAAAGGTAATAATATTTTTTAAGAATTTGCTGAATTAATGGGTTCCTATGGTGTAAATCTTTAAGGGATTTTAATACAGAAAGAGAATCTGATTAAATGATGAATTGTTTTTCAGACTGATCTCTGATATGATAAAGTGCAATATCAATTGCCTTGGCTTCGGCGGTAAAAATGGAGCTATGATCAGGTAATCTGATACTGTCAGTAAAATTTGGACTAATAACAGAACAAGCAACTTTCTCATCTTGTTTCGAACCATCTGTATAAGTTGACAGGTAATGTTTATAATTTGATTTGATTTCTAAAAATTCATTCTTAAAAATATGTGACTCAACTTCTGTTTTTTTTATTTTTATGAAGGTCTAAAATAATCTTTGGAGGGTTTAACGTTGGCTCTTTTGACGGAAAAGAAAAGGACTGAACATTTTTAACATTAATATTGGCCTCTTCAAGTAACGGTTGTATTCTCAGGCCAAGTGGTTTTATAGCCGTTGGTTTATTGTTGTAAAATCTTTCGTATTTAGGATTAAAAACACAATCATAAGCTGAATTTCGTGGATTGGCGGCTAATTTAGTAACATATTGAAGAGACAATTTTTCCCTTCTTATATACAGTGATGGTTCATTTGATTCAGCGTATAAACTTTCGATGGGGGAAGTACAAAAAGCCCCTAGAGCCAAACGTAAACCTTGGTGATGAATAGTATCCAAAGATTTCAAATAAGATTTTCTAGCGGATCCATAAACTATGGATCCATAATCAAGTTTAGATCTAATTAAAGATCTGTAAATATTTAAAAGAACAGTACGGTCTCCTCCCCAGTTGGAGCTGGAGAGAACTTTAAGAATATCAAGTGCTTTTAAACATTTAGCTTTTAAAGCTTTGATGTGTGGGATAAAAATAATTTGTTATCGAACAAAAGACCCAGGAATTTTGCTTCACTGACGACTGGAATGGGACTACCATATATGGTAAGATGAGGATCTAAATGTAACTGTCGTATCGGACAAAAATGAACGCATTGAGTTTTTGTTTTTGAAAATTTGAAACCATTTTCTGTTGCCCAATCTTCTATATTATTTTATCATCGTTGTAGTTTGAATTCAATGGTTTCCATATTTTTCGACCTAATAAGTATTCCAAAATCGTCAACAAAAAGAGAACAATCAAGATCTTTCACACATTTAACAATATCGTTAATTTTAATGCCAAACAAGGTAGGTGATAAAATGCTTCCCTGTGGTACACCTTGTTCTTGTTTAAATATGTCCGTTACGTATTACCTATTCGAACATTAAATGTTCGATCTGATAAAAATTTTGAATAAAAAGTGGTAATCGGCCTTTAAGGCCTAATTTATGTAAATCTTTCATGATGCCATGTTTCCAAGTAGTATCGTAAGCTTTTTCAAGGTCAAAAAATACAGCTACGACATGTTCTTTTTTAACAAAGGCATCACGAATAAATGATTCCAAACGAATCAAATGATCGTTTGTACAGTTATTTTTTCTGAATCCAGCTTGATATTTTGTTATAAGCTGGTTTGATTCCAAGAACCAAACCAGCCTACCATTAATCATTCTCTCCATTTTTTTTACATAAACAACTTGTCAAAGTAATAGGTCTATAGTTAGTAGCTTCAATGTGATCTTTATTTGGTTTATGTATAGGTATAATTGTTGCTTTACTCCAGTCTTTTGGAAATTTTCCAGTGATCCAAATATCATTTAAAATATTTAATAACGTTTCTAAAGCGTTATCGGGTAAATGTTTAAGAATTTGATAATGAATGTCATCAGGACCAGCAGCTGTATCGTGATTTATGAAGAGCATCTAATTCTGAAGCTGTGAATGGTACATTATATTTTTCATGATTTAGTGACATAAAATTTAAATGCTCTTTCTCTCGTTCTAGTTTTATGTTCTGAAAATTTTCCGAGTAATTTGCACTAGAAGAGTTTTTCTGAAAATTCTCTCCTAATGCATTGGAAATATCTTAAGTCGTTGAGCATATATTTCCATTTGATTTAATATGGACATGCTTGTTATTTTCTCTTTTTTTTTCTTTTTTTTTTTTTTTTTTTTTTTTTTTTTTTGCCAGTAATTTTCCGAATCATGTCCCATATTTTCTTTGCTGGAGTTCTAGAGTTAAGTTTGGAGACGTATTGCTGCCAAGATGTTCTTTTAGTCGTTTTTATTGTCTTGCGAGCTTTTGCTCGCATTTGTTTGGCATGGATTAGATTTTCTTTTGTTGGCTGCCTATTGAACTTTCGTAAGGCAGATTTTCTTTTATTTATTGAATTTTTAACATCGTTATTAAACCAAGGTCTTTTTCTTTTTGAACGTGCCGAGGACTTCGGAATACATTTTTCGGCTATGTGAATTAATGTATCAGTAAAAGCTTGTATATCACCTGCTGTTTTAAACATTTCAGGTTTTAATTTTTCATTACATAGCTCCATAAAATTCTCCCAGTTTGCTTTATTCAAATTCCATCGGGAATGATGGTCTTCATTTGTGATTCAATTTCTTCAATTTTAATCGGAAAATGATCGCTCCCATGAAGGTCATCTAGAACTGACCAATCAAAATCTAAGTAAATATTTGGAGAGCATATAGACAAATCTAAAGCAAAATAATTTCTTGTAGGAGAATGTAGATAAGTTGGTTGTTTATCGTTAAATAAACATAGATCATTTTCTGCAATAAAATTTTCTATTATTTTTCCTTTGTCATTTGTATCCAGACAACCCCATAGTTTGCTGTGACTATTAAAGTCACCTAATAATAAATAAGGACGAGGTAACTGGTTTATAAGATTTTTTAAATCGTGTTTCGAAAATTTACAGTGTGGAGGAAGATATAGAGAACAAATTGTTATGGATTTAGACAGAGTGACATTTACAGCAACAGCTTGTAAATTACTACATGTATTTATATCTATCTGTCTATGAGGAACATTTGATTTTACAAGGATAGATGAACCTCCTGATGCGTTCTGATTTTCAGTTGCGATATGATTATATAAACTATAATTTTTAAAATTAATATTATCTGTAGTTTTTAAAAAGGTTTCCTGGAGACAAAAGACAGTCGGAGAAAGTAGTGTTGTTAAAATTAAAATTTCGTTATAATTTGCTTTGAGTCCTCGACCGTTCCACTGAATAATTGATTTTTTGTCCATGATGAATGGAGAGATGATTTTAAAATAAGGAACATAATCCTTTTATTTTTTCCGGGTCTGCGACAGCATGGAGGAGTCAATCTCTAACTCCATGCTGTCGAGGGAATCGAACCGATTGACCAACTTGATCGGATCGGCCGATCCCCCTTTACTGTATGGATTTTTTTCTTTATCTTTTTCTTTTCCATTTTTTCCTTTTTGATCAGCTGTCCTGTTCCTGGATCTGGATCTTTGGGATCCACTTGCTTTATTCGACTGTGTTTGTGAACTGTTTTGAGATTTTGTTGGTGGTCTGGACTGATGAGTAGATGCGGGTTTAGGTTTAGGTTTTGGAGTAGGAGTAATGACTTTTGAATTTGCTTTAATAACAGAATCTTTTTCGTTAAACTGGGTAGAAGTTTCTTTTGTTTCGGGTTTAGTGTTTAGGGATTGAACAACTTTTGCAAAGGTAATTTCAGGTTGGTTTTCTTGAATTTGTTTAGCTTCCAAATAAGTGATTTTTTGTGTAACTTTAATTTTCATAATTTCTTTCTCTTTTTTCCAAATTTCACACTGATTTGATTTAGATAAATGATTTTTGTGACGGTTCACGCACTTTGGTTGATTTTTGCAAGCATGTGTAGGGTGGTCAAAATCTCCCATATCACATTTTTCACAGACTGATCCAGGGGGTTCAGGACAGCCGTTCTCATGATGTCCAAACCTCTGACAGTTGAAACACCGCAGAGGATTTGGGATGTAAACTTCAACCGGTATAATTCGGTAGAAAATTTTTAGTGATTTAGGTAAAAAGGTGGAGTTAAATGTTAATAGTAATGTATTTGTTTCTATCAGGTTTCCGTCTTTTTGATTGTGAAACGTTTGCAAGCTGTTACTCCTTGTTGTTTGAGATTTTCTGTTATGTTTTCTTCGGTTTCATGTTTGAGCATTCGGTCACGGATAATACCTTTACAACTGTTGAGGGTTTTGTGTTCCGTGACAGTGACATTTAAATTAAAAAATTTTGTGATTTTTAGAAGGTTTTCTGACTGGCTTTTTCTACTGGTTTCAACTAAAAGGGTTCCATTTTTTTATTTTTTAACATTTTTTGGTGTGCCGATTAATGATTCAATTTGTTTTTCAATTATGAAAGGTGATAATAATGTGACTTGTTTTTCCTCTTTACTCTGAATCACTAAAAAACTTTGGAAAGTTTTCATTGGCTTTGAAGGTAAACGTTGTCGGTTGCGTTTCGTCCTCCGAAGAGTCGAACGCTAGAAATCGTTTTCGAGATGCCAGGGTGATGAAGTTTTTGGTTCGATAGCTATGCGCCCCCACCCTCCATGGAGCCCTACAAGGGGACGTTTAACAGAAATGGATCTCCTATTTCTAACGTCAAGGCTACATTGCTATTATACTCGGTGTCAAGATCAGAGTCTTCAGCTCGGCCTCATGCTTAGATGACTTCCCACCCATTCATCTAAATTTCCAATGAAAAATTTATGAACAGTTGGGTTCATCCCCCTAACCACAGCCTCCACTCACAGAGGTTTCCGCCAAAGCCCCAATATAAGCCCACCAATTGACCCTTCAGCCGCCGCCCATTGAAACTCACTTAAAGTTAGAGGAACATGAGAAAAATAAGCCCGATTGGTACCATAAAGATACGTATGAAAGAGAGAAAGAAGCTAAGAACAAGTTGTGCGCTTCTAGAGCTTGGCACGACTGAGCCGATTGATCCAGGCCGGATCTAACCCAGACCGCTCTTCTATCTGAAATAAGGGCCAAAATGGTGTGTTGAAAAGCTGGAGATCCCTGGGCTTTCCTCAATCATCAGGTTCCCCTCTCCCAGCATACGAGACGCCACCCACGGCAAACAGGTGGTTCCTGTTTTAATAGGGGATTACACCCTATCCACTACAGAAGGAAAGTGATCTGTAGATTTTATTCCCTACAGACAAGGGAGGCCGAAAACGTCTGGGAAATTGAAAGGTTATTTTTAATATTTGGAGATCCATATTTAAAATAAACAATTTATTAAAGAAAGAAGGATTCATTTTGGATTCATTTTTTGATTCATTTTTTAAGAGAGTCAAACAAACAAGCTTTGTTAGATGATATGTAGCTTTCAAATGATATGTAGCTTTCATACCTTGAAAAACGTTTAGTTTTTTATCTAACAATATTAAGTGCATCTTACTTTTTAATGTGGAGAATGCTAGAGCTCGGAAAAATGACACAAACACAAGACAAACACATATATTAAATACAGATGAGGTTATATTCTTCGTCCCATGTGCGACCCACGGGCACAGGATAATACACAAACAAATGAAGCATGTTAGTAATATGAGATAGGAAAGGTTTAAAAAGATAGATCTCGCGAAATTTTTTTCCAATTTAAGATGCATTTCAATAAATTTAATTTTATAGTCTGGAATTATACCGGTTGAACGGACGGTTGCTCTGTATGTTAGGGGTTTTACCCAACTGCCACAGAAGCGGAAGGCAGCCACCTATTTCGAGGGCCCGGATGGTCACGGGCAGCCTCTTTTAGACGGCTTGTACGTCATGCAGAGGGTACGTCTGGCCTATTCTAAGCCCGGAACCAGCACGGGGCCAAAATATTATAAGAAATGCTTCATCAATAAATCTAATTATGATACTGTCTTTGACTATTCACCTCCTGCAGGTTATAACATCAATTATAATGAAACATAATACCACAGAGAGTTATGTTTGTGTTAGCCATTATCAATGTATAATTAATACCAGGAAGATAAACACCAGAATCTGCTTTTTAGTGCCTTTATAGCTGGCTGTTAGACAACAACATCTTGTTTATGTTGCTAAGCTTTATGTGTAAATTGAACAATGATGTTTTATAAAAGTGAATGAAATTTACTTTGTTTTTGTAAAATGAAAAAATGATAAAAAAAGGAAAAAATGATATAAAAAAAATAATCAAATAAGACTGGAGGAGAATATTACTTCTAATTGCTTTTTTATTTTCAAATTGGCTCAACGACAAAAGATATTTAGCTACTCTAAGATATTTCTTCAAAACAGATGTTGATCGATATATCGCATGACAACTTGGATGTAGGATTCTTTTCGTATACAGTATTATTCAACTTCGATCGATAAAGATATATGGAAACAGTAACCCCTTTTTACCAAAGTGCATTATAACACAAATTCGGATATAACATGGTTCAAAATGTATAGATTATATAGCAAAATGACATTTATAACACAAATTTGGATATAACACGGTTCAAAAATGTATAGATTATATAGAAAAATGACATGTCATTTTTTTTTCTTATAAACAACCTATACATTTTTGACTAGATATAGCACATATGTTTAACTAACACAGTTTGTTTAAAACTCAAACAACCCACATATGTTTAACTAACACAGTTTGTTTAAAACTCAAACAACCCTTTTATAAAGACGTTGTTTTGTAATTAAATTTTTCTCGACTTAAAATTCAATGGCTTTATCGGTCAAAGTTAAAAAAAATGCGTTACAGTGTTTGATGCGGACAAAATTTTCATGTTTAATACGGATAAACATTATTTTGCGTCCGTTGACAACTGATATGTCAGTATACGTTTGGCCAACGTATATAATGTACGTTGGCGTAACGTTGTTTGAATGTTACCCGTCAAATATGTCCTACGTTGGCCCAACGTTGCGCCAACACGTTCGCCCTACGGAGGCCCAACGAGTAAGTTAACGTTGATTCAACGTTATTTTACAACGTTGGCCAACGGAGTGACTAACCAAAATACTACATTGGCCCAACGTTGTCATGCTATCTGGGTAAGAATTAACGTTTTTAGTGTTCCTTCTTCCAGCAAGGGTTTCCCAACCGGGTTTTAAATATAGTGATCTAAGTAAAGAGAATACCGGGAGTCCGGTAACTATACGAGCCGCATTCAGTTGCGCTTGCTCTAACCTGTTAGTGTCTGACAGATTACAACCATCCTATACTTCAGAAGCATATTCTAATAAAGGGCGGATATATGTATAATACAGCTTATTAAGGGTACGTTTAGGTAGTTGAAACTTAAGTTTTCGAAGATAGGATATTAGCTTCGACCCTGAATTAATTATATTAGCTTCGACGCTGAATTAATTATAGAGTCTATATGCTTTGACCATTTATTGTTTGAGGAAATGGTAGCTCCGAGGTGGTCCTGGTTTTCGACAATCTTCAGAATATTTTCATCGTAGCTTAATTCTATGTCATAATCATTATGAATATTTGAAATTACCATTCCTTCTGCTTTCTGTGGATTGAATTTAATTAACCATTACTTTGCCTGCCCATTCCTTTAGTTTTACTAGATCAGTATTTAGAATATGTTCAATAAATGCCAAATTATTTGATGAAAAGCTTAGAGATGTGTCATCTGCAAACAGTCTGGCCATACCAAGTAAATAATCAGCTACGTCATTTATATAAATCAAACAGAAAAGAGGACCCAGAACTGAGCCTTGAGGAACTCCGGCAAGAATAAACTTTAGTGATGAGAAAGTGCAAATGACAAGTACTCTTTGATTCCGCATGTACAGATTGATTCTGTTTTGAATCCAGTCTAAAAATTTCCTGAGATTCCATATTTTTTAAGTTCATGTATCAGACCTCTATGCCAAACTCTATCGAATGCTTTCGAAATATCACAAAATACATAACAAATTGTTTCATATTTTTCTAGGTCAAGACATGTATGATGTATTAATTCAATAATGTGATGTACGGTTGAATGACCAGGTAGGAACCCTGACTGATATTTATATAAAAGAATTGGCAGTAATGTGGTTATAGATGTGTTTATATACAATGTTTTCAAAAGACTTTCCTACACAGCTTATTAATGAAATTGGTCTATAATTACTAACGTCTGATTTTTCTCCTTTTTTGAAAAGTGGCATGACAGAAGCAGTTTTTCCACAAATTTGGATACATACGTTGTTCTAATGATAAATTAAAAAGGTTTGATAAAGGTTTGGCTATTGATTTGCTAGTATGTGTCACGTGAACGGACGAGCGTTGGGCCGGTGACGATGGACTAGACGCAATCACAACCAATCAGAGGATAAACACAACACTTATATAAAAACAAGCATGTATTTAGAAAGTTAAGAAAAAAAACTATAAAGCAATCTTCAAAAATTCATAAATTGAATGTCCGAGATATTTCTGGAAGATCCTGGCAGCCTCATTATTTTCACCATGTGGATAAAATTGAAAATAATGACATAACTTAGTCACTTGTGATGTAAACGGATGTATACTCCATGTCTTCTACCGGGTACCACTTGTAATTGATTGGATACAACTTTGGATAGAACTTCCCGGAAAATCTTGTAGATGTCAAATCATGGTTATAGAGTGACGAAGGTAACAGGATACAAAAACAGTGACGAAAACAGATACGTATACGGGATCTGAAAATAAGTATCATGTCCTAGAAATCTCGATATCAAACATTACAAGATATGGCCTTATTAATTTCCACTAGGTATACAGAGTGTACGCCAAATGTTGTAATTCAACAAGTCCGTTGCAATTGATTATTATATAGCAAAATCAGATCCTAAAACCACAGGGACGCTGTTAATGCATATAATATTGCACATATATATCCAACACAGGCAGACACACAGTCAGAACATATCTGGCTAACACACCAGATTGTACATTAATCGGAGGAATGGCATCTCGACGATTACACATTCTTACAGGAAGAACCCATGCGTCTTCCACTGTAAGAATCCCTTTAGAACGCTAAAGGCTACAGTAAATTATAACTGCCATTACACCACAATGATTACACGATCAAACATCGTCCCCACGTAATTATTAGGTACAATATCAACATGCCATCGTCATAGCCTCAAACATGACTCCTTGCTGCTTGAGCCATTTTACAGTACAATATTCTAGTGAATAGACTTGCGTATAATCAAATAAAAAAGAACCTCTGTACATGTGTTTAAGATAATTATCATATGTGTTATTTGTGATACAAATACATATAAAATACGATTGTGTAAATATTCTGAATACATACAAACACAATTGTGTTAATTACTGAATGTGTATGCAGTTAACATAACGCCTAACTGTCGTACATTCAAGCGTATATGTCTGGTGTGTACAGTTAACATAACGCCTAACTGTGTCGTACATTCAAGCATATATGTCTGGTAATCATAAAGGTAAAAATAATATACATGTCAGATCAGAATATGTCTAACTGTGTCGTACATTCAAGCATATATGTCTGGTAATCATGAAGGTAAAAATAATATACATGTCAGATCAGAATATGTTATGTTAAAAATATGCTAGTGCTATCATTGCTCTGATCCATTTATCTCTCTACTCAAGTAAGATTCTTTCGTGGAGATTGATCATGAAATATTTTCTACGGTCATTCTCTCCCTTCCGCTGATTCAAGAAGGGCAGTTGTCAGTTTCTGGCGAAAGAATGTGCACAATACTGGTTAACCGCTTAGAGGACTAAGCCTGCCCAGTAAACGTGTGGTTAGGTAAACTGACCGCGCTCGACATGACCCCATTGGGTTGACTGGGCCGTAAAATCTCAACACAAACAAAACTCAAGTAAGAATATTAATGTTTGCATTCTGATCAGGGTCTACAGAACCGATCAGACTCACCTGACTGACCAGGATCTATAGAATCGACCAAATTTAATTTCCATATCTGGTTAGGGTCTACGCACCCGACACGGCTTATTCGCCTGATCAGGGTCTACACATATAACCAAAGTGTACACATCTGATCAGGGTCTAGTGAATTGCACTTGATGCAACGTCTGATTAAGATCTACATATCATGCCGGGGTTTGTAAGTATGAACGATATATGAATCGCAACGTAGTAAAGCATTTTTTTGATTGTGTTGGGGTTTAACGACACGTCAACCCTTGAGGGTCATTTTGTGTCGTCTCCCAGAGAAAGGGAGAAAAGAGATAGAAGAGAGAGTAGAGGAGATGAAAGAGAGGGACAGGGAAGAAAGAGGAACAGGAATGAAAGTGAAGAAACAGAAGAAATAAAAACATTCCCCCTCTACCCTTACCCACTACAAGGATAGCAGGCCTTGCCCAACTGTAAGCCAATATCAGTTGGACGCTCCGGTGATCTAAGATACACAGCACCTTCGCACCACCCGACCACCCCCACGTAGTAAAGCAATAAATTTACCTACTCGAATCTTAGCTGCGGTAAAGACGAGCAGGAATATTGCAAGAATAAAATTAAATAAATTATTGACTTACCATGGTCAGATCCCCGAGCTACAGCACAACGTCATAACATAATAGAAAGGAAGGCAATGATCAGTCTTCAATGAAAAATATTGTAGTGTGTGTAGTTCAATTTAACCAGGGAATTTTTATAGTAATGTGGCACGCTTTGAAACATGTGTCCACAAGAAACCAGTGATATTCAAGATCTAAAAATAATATTCACAAGAATACCGTGATAGTCAAGATTTAAAATAACCTGTTCGATTGGCCGAACGGTGCAAAATCCTACACAGCGACTGCTCAAACCATGAAGTAAAAACATTTTTCTCTCGGAACGCTACAAAACTGCAAAATTACGAAAGAAAATTGTCTCCCCATTTAAAAGATAGCCTTGAGACAAAAATCAATCCCAGAACAGTGAAGATATTGATCACCGAACCTAGGTTCATTCGGAATATAAAATGTTCTGGTAACCGCTCAAGTATATAGACGTAAATAATCAAATACACCCCAAGCATACATATCGTGATTACCGTAATACCGTAACTTGAAAGCTGAAGTGTACCTACTCTCTTAAAAAGTAAAACAGTCATCATAATCAGCGCTCCAGTTACAAATGCAATAATCTAACCTGGTTAATAAAAATCAAAACAAACTTCTTTTTATACTATGTACATATAAAAATATATTCAAGATAAAACAGGGACGTGACAGTATGCTTCAACATTCGGTTGCTTATGCCGTCTGGACCGGTTAACTTTAAGAGTACTTAGGATGTCTTTGACTTCGGATTCGGAAACAGACTCAGTCCTACTGTTAAAATTTGGAAACGGTATGTTGGCTTCTTCAGAAACGGATATAAAGAAGTTGTTCAGGGCATCTGCTTTTTCTTGATTTGAGAAGGCGAATTTATTATCTCCTGTATGTAAAGATGGAATATTTGTGGATGTATTGTTTTTTCCCATGAATCTCCCCATCGTCTGCCAGAATGTCTTACTTGAACTGTCAGTGTCATGATTTGAGATAATGTTATCAATGTTATTTATATAATTTTCCTTAGCATATTTTTTCATACTGTTTACTTTATTTCTCTGTCTCTTATAAGACAACCGATCAGCGATTCTTCCTGATATTAAGAACAGTTTCCTTAGTTGGTCACGTAAAAGAATGTTATACCATATTTCTGAAGTAAATCAGGGTTTGTCATTTTCACGGATTAAAACATTTCTGGACGGTATGCATGCTTTGCAGAATTCCATAAACTTACTAGAAAAGTGTTCACAAGCTTCGTCAACTGAAGAAGACTCATTTATAATACTCGCCCAGTTAAATTCTTCTATTAGATTGTTAAGAGTTGTGTAATCGGCATTTTTATAGTTCCATACTTCTCGGTAGTAAGATGTTGAAAGGCTTACATTAATTCTGATATTCTGATAGAAACATTTGTGGCTTTATGGTCACTAATAATTCCATCAATATTAAGAATTCCAGAATCTAAAACTATAGAAGAGTCACTTACTAAAACTGGATCTATTAGTGTTGCTGCATTTGGAGTTATTCTTGTCGGTTCATCTATGATATTAGAGTGTTAAAGAGCGTTAAACAATCCCGAAGTTAGTAAAGACAAAAGGGTCTCGCGAGTTCCCACTAAAATTAGCTTTACAGAATGCTGGAAACCATGTTTTTTTGTTTTTTGTGTTTTTTTTTTTTAGATTGTCAACAGAGAAGTCAACGTTGAATCGACCGGGGAATGTGCTCGAGGGGGCGGGGGGAATGGGGGGGAGGGGGTTGTAACTTCCTATATATGGCATAGTACGGATGTGCGTGCCGAATGGCCCCCTTTTTCAGCGCTATTTTCCCCCTTTTTTCGACAAAAATGTATAAGACTGACCTAATTTTTCTTGACTGGTATATGAACGGCCTCACTTTTTCTGACATCCCGGTATATGCACATATTTTTCATTCAGAGATTTTTGAAGCTGCTTGTTCTCTTGGTATTCAATGAATTGACTGCATTATTTGTCTAACTACCAGTAATAAATAGGTACAAAAAAATCAACGGGCAGTATATAAATGGGTCAACATTCAGATGATCTAGTATATGAATCGGTCTGTTTTTTCAAAGGCCAGGTATATGAATGGGGTAGGTTTCGAAAGACTGGCTCGCACACCCGTACCAAAATTACCCAAAGTTAGCCCCCTCACACACACACCCCGAGGAAATGTGTCTCCCTTTGTGAATGCATCTCCTCCAACAAAACGAATATAAAGCTGAGAAATATATATATACCACAGGATGAGGCACGATACTGAGACATCGCCATCCAAAATGTAAAGTGTAATATGATAATCGAACCCATCCCTGACTTTCATTTGCCTCTGGGTATAACATACATTTTCTTATCGACTGCCATTAAAATATCATCTTCTGATATATATGGGCTGCGCAAAGCGAAAACGTGTCTTCGGGTACTATGATATGCTCAGCGAAGGCCCAGATCAGCCTGCGCATCCGCGCAGTTTAATCAGGGTATCCACAGTCCGCTAGCAAAATCATTGGATACTACAGAATATATAAAATGGAGAGAAAAGGCCCGGATGATACTTTGCGCATGCGCAGGATGCTCTGAACCTACGCATCTTGCGCATGATCGAAGGCACTTTCTCGCTTGACGCGGCCCATATGTCTTGTGATGTGTGGTAGTTTTCCTAGATGACTATTTTCGTATATATACGTTTTGAATGCCCATAGTTTTCTTATTGTCCACGGCTCAGGCCCTAAATTATACACGATGTACCCGAGGTTCAATAAAGCGGTGTTGTAAATTGTGTCACTGTACGTACATGTCGATTTTGCACTTTGTGTGCATCATATATCGGACAATCTATTTTTGCTGTTAATGGATATTTTAATTCTCGGTTGTTTTTCAAAATTAACAAACCACAAAATCTACATTTCATGTACTTGATTTTCCGCCGGATGCAAAAACAAATGGATATTGTTGGATATGTCGACGATCAGAGAATACCCTGAATAGACTGTGCCTATTCTCTGTCTGATATGATGTTTTGTTGTTCGCATATGACATATATAAACACCTGGCTTGTTGAAAGAAAGGTGAAACTCAGTCTGGGCCCAAAATCGTTCCAAATTCTTTTGAACATTCTTCGCTGTACTCTCTGCTGTTATTGTTTGTTTGTCCGTTTTTTCTCTTTGCTTTTGTTTTGTTGTTTTCCTAGATGACTATTTTCTTATCTGACTTAACTGACAATCGCGCCGGTCTCTTAATACAGCTTTGGATTTTGACATATGGGAGCGTGTTCGATTAGCTCTCAAAGGATTTTTAAAAACGCATCGTAAATATTGATACGTACCGTCGTAAATATTGATAAGTACCTTAATTTTGCAACATAAATTGCATCGGATTAATAGCGTAATGGTTAGTATCTTCGGCTGTTATGCGGATGGGCGTGTTCGAATCACGCAGTGACCTTTATTTTTTTTTTATTCAAATTCAGAATGTCTCTTCATGGTGACATTTTTAGGTTAGTCTACAACCAGTAGTTTTGTCGTACCTGCTTGTAGCAGGGTGCGATATAGGCATCCGCTTTTCCGTCCGTCCGTCCGTCCGTCCGTCCGTCTGTCAACATTTATGCCGACGTTCGACAGTTATGTCAAAGTTAGTATTCTGATCAACTACAAGACTAAACAACCATCAAACCTTGCATGAAGCATCTCCCTGACCTCCTGACTTTGCGACATAGGCGTCCGCTTTTCCGTTCGTCTGTCCGTTCGTCCGTCCGTCCGTCAACATTTACGTCGAAGTTCGACATTTATGTCGAAGTTAGTATTCTAATCAACTACAAGACTAACCAACCATCAAACCTTGCATGAAACATCTCCCTGACCTCCTGACTTTGCGACAGGTGCCCGCTTTTCCGTTCGTCTGTCCGTTCGTCCGTCCGTCTGTTATGTCGAAGTTCGACATTTATGTCAAAGTTAGTATTCTAATCAACTACAAGACTAAACAACAATCAAACCTTGCATGAAACATCTCTCTGACCTCCTGACTTTGCGACATAGGCATCCGCTTTTCCGTTCGTCTGTCCGTTTGTCCGTCTGTCAACATTTATGTCGAAGTTCGACATTTATGTCAAAAATATACTTATCAATTACAAGACTAAACAAGCAGGTGCGACAACAACCATCATACCTTGCATGAAACATGTCCCTGACGTCCTGACTTTGCGACATAGGCGTCCGCTCGTCTGTCTGTCCGTCCGTACATCCGTCTGTCAACATTTATGTAGAAGTTCGACATTTATGTCAAAGTTAGTATTCTAATCAACTACAAGACTAAACAACCACCAAACCTAACATGAAACATCTTCCTGACCTCCTGACTTTGCGACATAGACATCCCCTTTTCCGTTCGTCCGTCAGTTCGTCCGTCCGTCTGTCTCAACATTTATCTCGAAGTTCGACATGTACGTCAAAGCTAGTATTCTAATCAACTACAATTCTACAACCATCATACCTTGCATGACACATCTCCCTGACCTCCTGACTTGGCAGGTACACTGACCCAGTGACCATGACCTATATTTTGCGCTCCAGTGACTTTGACATAATTTACGTTGACGTTCCAGATCTTCTCATCTATAAGGCGTACAACTATGTACTGACTCGGCAGGTACCTTGACCCGGTGATCTTGACCTATATTTTGCGCTCCAGTGACTTTGACACATTTTGTGTCGACGTTCGATATCTCCTCAACTATAAGGCCTACAACCATCAGACCTTGCAAAGTGCTTCTTCTCAATATACTGACTCAGCAGATACCTTGACCTGGTGACCTATATTTTGGCTTCAGTGACTTTGACATAATTTACGTCAACGTTCCAGATCTCCTCAGGTGTAAGACCTCTAGCCACCAAACCTTGTAGAGTGCTTCTCGTAGATGTACTGACTCGACAGGTATCTTGACCCGATGACCTTGACCTATATTTTGCGCTCCAGTGCATTTTACACATTGTACGTCGACGTTCAATATCTCCTCAACTATAAGGCCTACAACCACCAAACCTTGCATAGTGTTTCTCCTCAATGTATAGACTCCGCAGGTATCTTGACTCGGTGACCTTGACCTATATTTCGCGCTCCACTGACTTTTACACCTTTTACGTCGCCCTTCCATATGTCCTCAACTGTAAGGCCTTTAACCACCAAACCTTGTATAGTGCTTCTTCTCGATGTACTGACTCGGCAGGTACCTTGACCTGGTGACCTTGACCTATATTATGCACTCCAGTGACTTTGACACATTTTACGTTGATGTTCGGTATCTCCTCAAATATGACCTACAACCACTTAACCTTGCATAGTGCTTCACCTCATTGCACTGGCTTGGCAGGTATCTTGACCTGGTGACCTTGACCTATATTTGATACATTTTACGTTGATGTTCGATAACTCCTCAATTATAAGGCCTACAACCACCATATCTTGCATAGTGCTTCTCCTTGATGTACTGACTTAGCAGGTACTTTGACCCCGTGACCTTGACCTATATTTCACGCTCCAGTGACTTTTACACATTTTACGTCGACGTTCCATTATCATTGGGCTGTATAATACGAAAAGTCAGTGCTGAAGATATAACCATTAGAGGGAATGCCACTGGCCTGGAATATATGTGCCCCACTAGGCACTTTGTCTACATTTTTTTTCAACCCAGTTTTCCAACTAAGCACTGCTAAGAATGAAATAAACTTATTTAATAACCACGTTCTGATTGTGGCTCCTGTGACTTTTGCCCCAGCAGGTGCGACGACGCCTTCCGCGGAATTCTTGATTATTTCTTTAGATGTGCATGATTATTGCACATTTTACCTGTATTATGTTTAAAATGGCAGGCAAAGCCACAAATGGGATATATGGAGGGCAACGTTACAAATGTGATAAAGATGTCTGTCCCACTCATATTATATTTAATTTTCTCAACATAGGCATAATAATCACCTTTCATCTGGTTAACAAGCCTGTGCAATGAAGATTGCATCAAAACCTAATTCTATAAAGTAAAACTGGCTTTATTAGTTGCATTTATCAATTTTGTTATTTCTGTTCTAAAGCTCGTACGGTACGTGTACGTGCGCTTCACACTACGATTAAGTTTTGTTTTAAATTTCCATATCTCAACAGTCACGTAACAGAAAGCATTCATATTTGGAGCATGTGTACATATGAGGGTCTTCTGCGATTCTATAAGAATGGACCCTGAGTTCAAGCCTCAGGATAGGGCTAGAGGTCAAAATCTGGGACACTTCTGTAAAGTGCTCTTATGCTGCGATTAAGTTTTTAAATGCTTATATCTCGATAGTCAGTCGTCAAAAAAGCTCTCATATTTAGGACATCTGTATATACATGCCATCTTCATTCAGGTGCATGGTCACCTATGTTTTATAAATAAACTAAAAGGGTTCTTCAGGTGCAAGGTCCACCTTTGTTGTTGCCATGATAATTTTACATAGTGCTATGCCCAGTCGTGTTCACATTTGCATAGCTGTTTTTCACTGACCGGTTGTTTTTTCTATCAGTTTGAGTTTGACACGTGACAGGCATTAATTTCAAGAATCATACATTGAGCATATTATAATACATTTCAAACAACATGAATCATCTCCAGATTAAAAAAAAAAATACAGTACAGCCTCATGTGTTCTTTATTTTGCACGCTCACGTGGTTTTTAGTGCTTTTTTTTTTTTCTTTCATGAGAAATTTTTCGGCATTATATACCTGATAAAAATACTGTACAGTCCACACAGGTCTTTTCTTTTGCACGCTCGCGCTTTTTGATGTTTCCATGTGAAATGGTTAGGCTTTATATACTTGTCAGATTAATGTCCAATTTATTCTCATTTCATTCAAACAATTTAATAAACTTTAATAAAGCATACATTAAAGAATCACATTGTTGTTCTTTTTTACCTGTTACATTGAAAATTTATCAAACTTTAGTATACCCTTGTCCCATATCTCTAAGTAAACATGAAAAAAATTTGCACCGATATTTAGACGGTTTCGTCTAAAGAGCTTGTCTTGTATCATATATCAAGTCCCATGAAAACTATCAAATGTCAGAGCCGATATGGTACTGTGCTTTTGTGTTAAGAATAGTCATGAATGTATTTAGAAACGGAAACCAGCGTCAGTCAGCAGTAAAAATAGAAATTGTGCGCGGCCGCATGACACTATTAAAACAGAAACACGACAGGTATACACACACGAAATTTGGCTGTTCGCTTCGTATACGGTAGGTGGGATTTTTTTTGTATTAGACAAAGTCTTACGAACTCATTTGTGATCTAACACTCTCAGCCTCTGTATGGAAGAATGTACGTGCCTTGAAGCGATGATAAATCTCACGAAATGTTTATTTTTATCAAATCATTTGAATCAGCTTTCATTGTGCGCATTTTAAAATATCTTTACAATATGATCTGTAAGTTCACGTCAAAATCAACTTTTGAAAACCAACGAAAATCTGTTCTATTTAAAATAACAATTAAATAGATAAAACTCAGTTCAACTCTTCGCACTCTGTGTAAAAGTTTTAGCAGACAACATTTTGAAATATTTCTCTCCCAGGAAACGATTTGACTTTTTCATGCAAATTGTTTCCTATATGGAGATAATTTGCATGACATGACAATTGCATATTTATCTAGTCGTTTCTAGTCGGTTATAATGATAATGTATTAATTAGTTGTTTGTACATACAGTACCTCAGATTTACATGTTTTCTCAACTTATATAATATACTTTGTCAAATCTAAAACAGCCATTTAATATCCTCCGTTTTTTTGTTTTTTTTTTGTTGTTGTTTTTTTTGTGTGTTTTTTTTTTTTTTTTTTTTTTCTTTGAATGCTTAATACTTTTCCCCTGTTTTCCATTACTCCTTCTTATGGATTGGTGAGTGACGGAACGCGGGTGTGGATTGCGAGTTCCTTGTATTTGGTGACTGTCATGTTAGAATGATAGCAACTTTCCTATTTATTATACTTCTTTCATCTATAACATGAATTTCTTACACAGTAAGAAACATTTTGTCGTCACGCCAGTTTACAGCTGTGGAGGTCGTTTTATTCTTTTACTTCGTTTTCTTCTATTAACAGCAGTATATCAACATGACATATTTACTTTTTCGATACTGAAGTTGGTGCATACAGTGAAAAATTAGATCTTAATTTTCGTCTATATAACTACTACCGATGTGCTAAACCAGGTAGCAGAAGGGTCGAAAATATTGAATTTGTGTCCAATATTGATGTCATGTTTTCTTTATGCGTGCTTACAGCTTGGATTGTCTTTCTCATATTCCTGTCCGGTGATGTTCGTCCGAACCCAGGACCCAATTCGGAGCACTCTCTCAATAGCTCAGTCTCCTCATTAAGTACACATACAACAGTTTTTAACTCCTTAAATCTTACTAATAACTTATCCATAGTTCATTATAATGTGCAAAGTATTTTTCAAAAGTTGGACGCATTACATGCAGAACTAAATGACTCTGACATTCTCTGCTTTTCTGAAACATGGCTTAACGCACCAATAGACACGGAAGATTTGTTGCTCCAGTCCTATAACAGACCCGAGAGGAAAGACCGAGCTGGAGATACGCATAGGGGGCGTTATGCTGTACGTTAAAGAAGGATTACACTACAAGCGTCGAGACGATCTAGAAATACAGAATATTGAAAACGTTTGGATTGAAGTTGCAAACTCTCATAAATGTATACTAATAGGCTTATTCTACAGACCTTCATTCTCAGCTTTTTTTTTTTTTTTTTTTTTTTTTTTTTCAAACATTGAAGATTCAATTGGTCTAGCAGTTGATACAGGCATAAATGATATAATATTAACAGAGACTTTAACCTAAATATAAATAACAACAGCTCACTAAGAAAAATTGAATCAATTTCTTCACAGTGTTCTCTATATCAGTCTATCAACGAACCCACACATTTCACAGAACACTCATCTTCTATTATCGATCTACTGTTTATGAACAATAAAGAAAGCCTTATTGTCAGTGGAGTAGGCGAACCCTTCCTACAGCAAAATACACGATACCATTGCCCAATTTACGCTATTATTAAGTTTTCAAAGCCTAAATACAAGGCATCTGAACGACATATCTGGTATTATGATAGATGCGATTATAATGCATTTCGAAACAAAGCACAGAATAATGACATTGACGTATATTCTAATAACGTAAGTAAGCATGTCTCTGTATTAGCTAAAGAATGCATACCAAACAAATTAATTAGAATTAAACCTCAGGAACCACCTTACATAGCATCGCGTATCAAAAAATTAAAGGAAACGCAAAAGATCATACATGAAAGCTAAAAGAACAAATAACTTCATGGACTGGGCAAAATTTAAAACATTGCGCAGTAAAAAACACAAATGATTCGCGATTCCAAAGAAAAAATCACTGCAAAACTTACTTCCAAAACTCTCTCTACTAAGAATTGGTGGTCAACTTTGAAAACTTTTATTACGCCAAACTGCAAATTTTCACTGCCCCCTATCCAACATAACAATAAACTCGATTCCGGCAAGGCAAATATTTTAAATGACTACTATCAGAACCAGTCGTTCTGAATGACAAGGACGTGCATTTACCAGCTATCTTTCCAACATCAGTGACCTCAGATTTAAACAGCATTATCTTAACAACATTTGAAGTTGAATCTGTGCTTTAAATATTACCAGTTTGGGCCCAAACGGACTCAACAATCGTATCCTACGCGCGCGAACTTTCTCAAAAGCTAACTACTCCTTACTATTCTCTTTTCAATCAATGAATACGTACTGGCTTAGTACCAAGCTCATACAAAGAAGAAAATGTCTGTCCTGTCCCTAAAAAGGTGATCTATCAATTGTCTCTAATCACAGGCCCATTTCACTAGTCAACTCGGAAGATAAAGTACTCGAACGACTCGTATTCAAACCTTTCTATAACCATCTTCGAGACAACATTCTTTCATCTTTACAATCTGGCTTCATTCCCGGTGACTCCACCAATAATCAGTTGACATATCATTACAATGTCTTTTGTCAAACACTAAATGAGGGAAAGTAGTCAGAGCTGTTTTTTGTGACATCAGCAAAGCTTTTGATCGTGTTTGGCACGACGGCGTAATACTGAAATTACAAGCAGCTGGTGTCATGGGAGAAGTGCTTGCCTGGTTCAATCTTAATAATCGAAGGGAACGTGTAGTCATATCAGGTGCCACGTCTGACTGGACATTTATCCGTTGGAGAGTTCTTCAAGGTTCCATCCTTGGTCATTTACTCTTTCTCGTTTACATAAACAGCATTATTACTGACATGATTCTAACATACGCTTATTTGCCGATGACACAAGCCTTTACATTATTGTTGATGATCCTATTTCTGCTGCAGAGTGTATCAATACCGACCTTCAAACAATATCACGATGGGCAACCACATTCCTTTAATCCTTCAAAGACTGAAGCCCTTCTGGTGTCTCGCAGGTTGTTCAGAAACAGACATCCACCTATTTACAAGCAAAATCAACTTATCACAGAAGTTGATACTCACAAACATATTGATATACATTTTTCGAGCACCATCATCTCAGATATATTACCGAAAAGGCATGGACAAGGATCAATATTATGAGAAAACTTTAATTTAAATTAGACAGAAAGTCTTTAGAAACTATATATTTAACTTTTATAAGGCCTATACTAGAATATGGAGATGTATTCTGGGATAATTGTAGTCAATACGAAAAAAATGAATTGGATAAAATACAGAACGAAGCAGCCAGAATCGCGACTCATGCAACAAAACTAGTATCTTTAAATGCTCTATATAAGTCCTAAGTATCTCTCTTTCCTTATTCCACAAACTGTCCAAAACAGATCACGCTACAATCTTAAAAACTCAAACGATCTTGACCCAATTAATGCCCGAACAACTCTTTATTACAATTCTTTTTTACCTTCCTCTATTAGAGCATGGAATGATCTCTCAGAAGCAGCGACATAAACAGAATCTATAAATGCTTTTAAAATTTTCTCAACAAAGATAGAATACCTGTTCCCAAACATTATTACAGAGATAAACGAAAGCTCAAAATCTTGCATACATGCTCAAGAACAAATTGCAATACCTTAAATCTTCACCTTTTCATAAAGAATATATCTGACTCACCTTTATGTAGCTGCGATAGCATTGAGGACAACCAACATTACTGTATGCATTATCAGCGACAGTAAAACGAACTCTTAAATGAAATCGCCAGGTACGCTACCCAAACCTTAAATCTACTTCTATATGGTGACTCATCACTATCTTACGAGCCAAACACTGCCATATTTGAAAATGTACACAGATATATTATAGACACAAAACGGTTTAATTAAGTTAATGACCTCTATGACGACTTTTCTAACAGTTCATAGGATGCGTAACCGACTGCCAGCGCCCTAGCACCCACCAACCCGGTTTGATTTTTTTTTTTTTTTTTTTTTTTTGTTTTGTATTGTTTAACTTTTTTCTCTTTTTTCATATTCCAAATTGCATCCCAAACTCATTTTTTTTTTTTTGTAAAATCTATTCATCATTTGTCATATTATGTCACGTCCCTGTTTTATCTTGAATATATTTTACATGTACATAATATAAAAAGAAGTTTGTTTCGATTTTTATTAACCAGGTTAGATTAATGCATTTGTAACTGGAGCGCTGATTATGATGACAGTTTTACTTTTTAAGCAAGTAGGTACACTTCAGCTTTCAAGTTACGGTATTACGGTAATCACGAGATAGTTATGCTGAGGGTGTATTTGATTAGTTACGTCTATATACTTGAGCGGTTACCAGAACACTATATATTCCGAGTAAACCTAGGTTCGGTGATCAATATCTTCACTGTTCTGGGATTGATTTTCGTCTCAAGGCTATCTTTTGAAAGGGGAGACAATTTTCTGTCGTAATTTTGCAGTTTTGTAGCGTTCCGAGAGAAAAATGTTTTTTACTTCATAGTTTTAGCAGTTACTGTGTGAAATTTTGCACCGTTCGGACAGTCGAACAGGTTATTTTAAATCTTGACTATCACGGTATTCTTGTGAATATTATTTTTAGATCTTGAATTTCACGGATTACTTGTGGACACAATGTTTCAAAACGTGCCACATTACTATAAAAGTTCCCTGGTTGAATAGAACGATACACACTATAAATTTATTTCATCGAAGACTGATCCTTGTCTTCCTTTTTCTAATCTTCATGTTGTGTTGTATCTGGGGAATCTGACCATGGTAAGTCAATAATTTATTTTAATTTTATTCTTGCAATATTCTTGCTCGTCTTTACCGCAGCTAAAATTCGAGTAGGTAAATTTATTGCTTTACTACGTTGCGATTTTATGTATCATTCGTACTTACAAACCCGGCATGATATGTAGATAGACCCTGATCAGATGTGTATACGTTGGTTATATGTGTAGACCCTGAACAGACGAATAAGCCGTGTCGGGTGTGTAAACTATAAACCGAATAGGGAGGTTAAGTTTGATCGATTCTATGGATCCTGATCAGTCTGGTGAGTCTGATAGGTTCTGTAGACCCTGATCGGAATGCAATCATTAATATTTTTATTTGAATAAGATAAATGAATCGGCGCAATGATAGCACTACCGTACTTTGATATTACATATTCTCATCTGACATGTACATACCAGACATATACGCTTAAATGTAAGACACAGTTAGGCGTTATGTCGTTATGTTAGCCGCACACACCGTACATATACGCGTAAAAATACGCTACCGTTAGGCGTTATATTAACTGCATACACATTCATTAGTTAGCGCGATTTACACAAATGACAAATACTATATTCACCTTGAACACATATACAGAGGTCCTTTTTATTTTAATCACAAGTCTGTTTACTAGAATACTTTACGGTGAAATGGCTCAAGCAGCAAGGAGTCATGTTTGAGGCTATGACGATGGCATGTTGATATTGTACCCAATGATTACGTGGGGACGATATGTGATCGTGTAATCATTGTGGTATAATGGCAGTTATAATTTATTTTAGCCTTTAGCGTTCTAAAGGGATTCTTACAGTGGAAGGCGCATGGGTTCTTCCTGTAAGAATGTGTAATCGTCGAGATGCCATTCCTCCTATTAATATAGATGTCAGATATATTCTGACTGTGTGTCTGCCTGTGTTAGATTTTTTTACAATACTATATGTCATTAACAGCGCCCATGTGGTTTTAGGATCTGATTTTGCTATATAATAATCAATTGCAACGGACTTGTCGCATTTATAACATTTGGCGTACACACTCTGTATATCTAGTGGAAATTAATAAGGAAATATCTTGTCATGTTTGATATCGAGAGTTCTAGGACATGATACTTATTTTCAGGTCCCGTATCCGTATCCGTATCCGTATATGTATCTGTTTCACCACTGTTATCGTCACTATGATTGACCATGCATCAAATGTTTTCCGGCAAGTTTTGTTCAAAGTTCTATAGAAACAAGTGTTAGTGATAACCAGAAATATCATGGAGGATACATCCGTGGACAAGTTACGTAATTACTTCAAATTTATATTATATTTAATTATGGAAATATAATCAAATAAACAGTTTTTTTCAGATTATGAAGTTTAACAGTACCTGTGGATTATGGAAGCTTCGGAACATGGAAATTGGAACATGAAAATTTGAACTTTAATTATAGTTTTTTTTTTGTTTTTTTTTTTTTGTTTTTTTTTTTTTTTTTTTTTTTTTTTTAACTTTTTAAATACATGCTTGTTTTTATTTCACAAAGTGTTGTGTTTATCCTCTGATTGCTTGTGATTGCGTCTAGTCCATCGTCACCGTGCCCAACGCTCGTCCGATCACGTGACAATGGTGTCAGAAGTGGGATCATGGTGACTTTGGACACGTTATTCTAGCAAACAGAGGATCAGATGTATTGTGTTGTTTTTTTTAGATAAATACATTTTGTTGTTTATGTTTTGTATGTAGTTATATGTAGTTATGTGGAATTAGTTACTCTGTCAAATCATGTAGCTTTCGCTGATTCAAGAAGGGCAGTTGTCAGTTTCTGGCGAAAGAATGTGCACAATACTGGTTAACCGCTTAAAGGACTAAGCCTGTCCAGTAAACGTGTGGTTAGGTAAACTGACCGCGCTCGACATGATCCCATTGGGTTGACTGGGCCGTAAAACCTCAACACAAACAAAAAATCAAATCATGTATATTCCAGAAGGTAATGAGAAGCGGGACCATGGTCAATCATGTTGTGTAGTGTGTCCCATGGTGAGATAAACAGATACAGCACAGCAGGCGTGAAGAAAGGATAAGGTCGGAAAAGCTTTTTGTTTATTTTCCAGTGGTCACTTTTTATCTGTTGACCGTGAATACCCTTTATATTTTATTGTGGATAAGCTAACGCGCAGGGTTGTGCATATTCCATTGATAACTCGGAGAGGTGTGATATTAACATAGTTAATGAGTAATTTTGTGTGAATATATTATGATACAGGCAACGAAGAGTGATGTATGGGTTTATTTGGTATTATGGATGCCGTTGGCCTATGATCATTTTTGAGCATTGTTATTGTCCTCTTCTAGAGTTAGTGGATATTGTATTCATATTAGTGGAATGCTTTATTTCGTGTTAGACTTCAGTGTAAACTAAGAGTTAATTTTAGTTTTAGGGCATTTAATTAATAGTGATTTTCTGAGACTTATCCTATGAAACTTGTGCTTAATTGAAACAAACTTCTTGCTATTGTTTCACTGGGACTTAGAGAAATGGAGACCATAGAAAATTTAAAAGCTCAAGGGGAGGCTTTAGGGTACGAAGGCGATGCACTTCAAGCTTTTATTAAGGATCAACAAGATAGGTTACGCGACGAGAGAAAGGCACAGCGTGAGGCGCAAGCACGCGAACGTGAACTCGCGGAGGCTAAGGAAGCACGCGAGCGTGAATTAGCGGAAGCGGCGGCAGCGCGTGAATTAAAAGAACGTGAACTCGCGGAGGCTAAGGCCGAGGCTAAGGCAGCACATGAACGCGAGATACAAAGAATGCAATTACAACAAGACATTGAGCAAAAGAAACATATATTTGAAATGGAAAGGTTAGCCGCAGAGCAAAATATAAAGCCGGCAGTGCAGCATAAGTAAGATAAATCTTATGTCACTGCTAAGACCCCAAAAATACCAGCATTTGATGAAGGTAAAGATGAAATGGATTCTTATTTGCTTAGGTTTGAAAGGTATGCTACAGCTCAAAAATGGAAGAAAGAAGATTGGGCTACTAATTTGAGCGCACTTCTCAAAGGTAAGGCACTTGATGTATATGCATTAATGCCTGTAGAAGAGGCATTAAATTATGATATGTTGAAGGCAGCTTTACTCAAAAGATATGAGTTAACTGAAGAAGGATTTAAGAGAAGGTATAAGAAGTGTAGGCCAGATTCAGGTGAAACTTTTCAGCAATTCACCAGCCGTATGAAAAGTTATTTTACAAGGTGGGTAGATATGTCTGGTATTAAGACTTATGATGGATTAGCAGATTTAATACTTAGAGATCAGCTTGCATTTATTTGTAATAAAGACCTTGAACTTTTCCTTAGAGAAAGGGAACCCAAGTCACTTGAACAGGCTAGTAATATAGCAGATCAGTACAAAGAAGCCAGAGATACTGATATTCTTAATTTGACATTTAAGATCAATGAAAGACCAAGATCTAGGTCAAGGTCGAGATCACCTTCACCTTCTGTTCGAAGGTATAATCATCAAGGCCCACAACCTTTTAGAGGGTCATGTTTTATTTGTGGTGATAAAAAACACATAGCTAGATTTTGTCCTGATAGAGCAAAAGGTAATATGAAGGTAGCTGCAACACGAACATATGATAGAGGTAGAAGTAGACCCCCCCTCGAAACATGTGCGTTTTCAGGATCAGAGACAAGGACAGGAACTGAGCGATGACGGGAAATCGGATGACAACCAGGTATGTGGAGCGTGTTTTATTCATACTGATACAGTTAATTATGTCCAAGCAAGCAATGATGGCACTAAGGTCTGTCCAGGGATGGAAGATACATTGAAGGTGAGTACTACAGCTCAACCTTCACCCATTTGTAATGATATGAAGACCGTACAGGGTATAATGGGGAACGAAATGGTTAGTGCCTTGCGCGACACTGGGTGTACTGGGGTGATTGTCAAACAATCATTAGTTTCCTCAGAGAATTTGACCGGCAAGATGCATTCATGCATGATGGTAGATAGGACTACATTACAGCTTCCTGAAGCTAAAGTATCATTAGACACTCCTTATTTTAAGGGAGACACACTTGCCCATTGTATGGAGAACCCTTTGGTTGATGTTATTATAGGTAATATTCCAGGGACGAGGAATGCTTATGACCCGATTATGAATTGGGTGCCAGCTTTAGCAGTACAAACCCGGTCCCAAGCTAAACTACCTAAACAAACCAAAACATCACTCAAAACCCCCAATATTATCGATAGGGATATTTCACCTCAACAAATTAAGGAAGCTCAAGTTAATGATGCTACTCTGGCAAGAATTCGAAAAGCTTGCGATGAATCAGAAGTTAAAGGTAATGCTAAGTTTTTTCGCAAAAATGACTTGATATACAGACAGTTCAGTTCACCTAATGTGGAATTTGGTAAGATTTTTATTCAACTTGTAGTTCCACAGCAATATCGCAAGATGGTAATGAAATTAGCCCATGAGTCAATCCTGTCTGGACATCTTGCAGTGAAGCGGACTATTCAAAAGGTACTATCAGAATTCTTTTGGCCAGGGATAGCAAGTGATATAAAAAGGTTCTGTCAGTCTTGTGACATATGTCAGCGCACTATAGCCAAAGGTAGGAATACAAGAGCGCCCTTAGGCAGTATGCAAGTTATAGATACCCCATTTCAAAGAGTAGCAATTGACTTGGTTGGTCCACTTGAACCCCGTACTGAGAATAGGAATAAGTATATTTTGACGTTAGTTGATTATGCAACTAGGTATCCAGAAGCAGTAGCTCTGTCTTCAATTGAGACCGAAGCAGTTGCAGAAGCTTTAGTTAGTATATCCAGTAGAGTCGGAGTACCGAAAGAAATATTAACTGACATGGGAAGTCAATTCACGTCAGCACTGATGAAAGAGGTAAGTAGACTTTTGTCATTCAAACAGTTAGTTCCCCGCCGAGGTCGGCAACATTCTTTCGTGGAGATTGATCATGAAATATTTTCTACGGTCATTCTCTCTCTTCCGCTGATTCAAGAAGGGCAGTTGTCAGTTTCTGGCGAAAGAATGTGCACAATACTGATTAACCGCTTAGAGGACTAAGCCTGCCCAGTAAACGTGTGGTTAGGTAAACTGACCGCGCTCGACATGACCCCATTGGGTTGACTGGGCCGTAAAACCTCGACACAAACAAAACTTCCACTTATCATCCCATCTGTAATGGCTTAGTAGAGCGCTTTAACGGTACATTAAAGAAAATGTTGACTAGAATGTGCGCAGAACGTTCGAAAGACTGGGACAAGTATATAGATCCATTATTATTTGCATACAGAGAAGTTCCACAGGAAAGTCTGGGGTTTTCTCCGTTTGAATTAATATATGGATGGCCTGTGCGTGGACCTATGCAAGTTTTAAGAGAATTGTGGACGAAGGATATCGAGGATCCTCGGGTACGTACTACTTACCAGTATGTTTTAGATTTGAGGGAAAGATTAGAGTCAACGGTAAGTTTAGCACAGCAAAACTTGCAGAATATGTCAAAGAAGTATAAAAAAATACTACAATCGGAAGTCGAGGCGCCGACATTTAAAGGTAGGTAGCAAAGTTCTCGTACTTCTCCCGACTAAGACAAATAAATTGTTGATGAGTTGGAAAGGCCCGTACGAAGTAGTGGAGAAATTAAGTGTCTTAGATTATAGAATTAAAATGGGTAAGAAAGTAAAAACTTTCCATATCAATATGCTTAGGCAATACATTGAGAGAGAGGATGATCAACAGACTACAGATGTTCAGGTATGTTCTATTGCAGTATTAGACTGTACTTCGGAAAATACCGAAGATAATATAGAAGGATTAGTGGAATCACCATCAATTTGTGACAATGAGTCAGTTGAACTGTTAAACATTAATTCAGACTTGACAAAAGAGGAACAATGTCAGGTAAGGCAACTTGTAACAAATTTTGCTAGTACATTTACAGGAATACCCGGCTGTACCACTCTGTTGGAACATGACATTAAGTTGACAACAGATACGCCGGTAAGAGTTAAGCAATATCCACTTCCTTTCAATATGATGGAAGCAGCAAAGGATGAGGTAAGAGATATGATCAATTTAGACATTGTAGAACCATCAGAAAGTCCTTACTGTTCCCCTGTTCTTATAGTCAAAAAGAAAGACAATACGAACAGATTTTGCATAGATTTTCGTACACTTAATAAGATTACGGTTTTCGATGCAGAACCGATGCCAAATATGGAGGAAATATTTACGAAAATAGCAGGTCATAAGTACATATCCAAGCTTGACCTTACCAAAGGTTATTGGCAGATACCTTTAACTAAGAATGCTAAGCAATACACAGCTTTTCAAACACCATTAGGACTGTTACAATTTAAAGTTCTACCTTTCGATTTAGTAACAGCTCAAGCTGCCTGTAGTAAACTGATGAGGAAACTGCTGAAAGGTATGTCTAATGTAGACAATTTTGTTGATGATATCATCATATTCACATCTACTTGGGAACATCATATGCAAGTATTCGAGGAATTATTGAAGCGACTAAGAGATGCCAATTTGACTGTGAAACCAAGTAAATGTTTCATTGGTTTTTAAAATTTAGAATGTCTTGGTCATTTGGTTGGTGGTACACTTATTAGGCCCTGCCCTGATAAGATTCTAGCAATTGAAAAAGCAGAAAGACCTGTTACCAAGAAACAAGTACGTTCATTCTTGGGACTTGTAGGATTTTATAGATCTTTTATTCCTAATTTTTCTCATACTGCCGCACCTTTGACGGAACTTACAAAAAAAGGTGAGTCCAATAAAGTACATTGGGATGAACCGCAACAGACAGCATTTGATTCATTGAAGAAGGCGTTGACAGTTCAACCTATTCTTAAAATGGCCGATCTGTCAAAACCATTTACTTTATAAGTAGATGCCTCTAATGAGAGATTAGGAGCTGTCCTTTTGCAAGACGAAGAAGGTAAGAAAAGTCCTATTGCATATGCAAGTAGGAAACTGAAACCTAATGAAAAATCATATGCAGTAATAGAGAAAGAATGTCTTGCGCTAGTATAGGCAGTGCAAAAGTTCCATAGATATTTGTATGGCACAGCATTTACGGTAAAAACCGATAATCAGCCATTAAGCTATTTAAATAAAGCAAAGCTTACCAATTCTAGACTGATGCGATGGGCTTTGGCATTACAGCCATATAGATTTCATATAGTGGCAATACGTGGTGCAGAAAATATGGGCGCAGATTATTTAAGCCGTGTATAACGTAATATATTCGGCGATATAAAGTGACGTAATACTCTAGTGCTACGCACTTCTGTAAGAGGGGAGATATGTCACGTCCCTGTTTTATCTTGAATATATTTTACATGTACATAATATAAAAAGAAGTTTGTATCGATTTTTATTAACCAGGTTAGATTAATGCATTTGTAACTGGAGCGCTGATTATGATGACAGTTTTACTTTTTAAGCAAGTAGGTACACTTCAGCTTTCAAGTTACGGTATTACGGTAATCACGAGATAGTTATGCTGAGGGTGTATTTGATTATTTACGTCTATATACTTGAGCGGTTACCAGAACACTATATATTCCGAGTGAACCTAGGTTCGGTGATCAATATCTTCACTTCTCTGGGATTGATTTTCGTCTCAAGGCTATCTTTTGAAAGGGGAGACAATTTTCTGTCGTAATTTTGCAGTTTTGTAGCGTTCCGAGAGAAAAATGTTTTTACTTCATAGTTTTAGCAGTTACTGTGTGAAACTTTGCACCGTTCGGACAATCGAACAGGTTATTTTAAATCTTGACTATCACGGTATTCTTGTGAATATTAATTTTAGATCTTGAATTTCACGGATTACTTGTGGACACAATGTTTCAAAACGTGCCACATTACTATAAAAGTTCCCTGGTTGAATAGAACGATACACACTACAAATTTATTTCATCGAAGACTGATCCTTGTCCTTCTTTTTCTAATCTTCATGTTGTGTTGTATCTGGGGAATCTGACCATGGTAAGTCAATAATTTATTTTAATTTTATTCTTGCAATATTCTTGCTCGTCTTTACCGCAGCTAAAATTCGAGTAGGTAAATTTATTGCTTTACTACGTTGCGATTTTATGTATCATTCGTACTTACAAACCCGGCATGATATGTAGATAGACCCTGATCAGATGTGTATACGTTGGTTATATGTGTAGACCCTAATCAGACGAATAAGCCGTGTCGGGTGTGTAAACTATAAACCGAATAGGGAGGTTAAGTTTGATCTATGGATCCTGATCAGTCTGGTGAGTCTGATAGGTTCTGTAGACCCTGATCGGAATGCAATCATTAATATTTTTATTTGAATAAGATGAATGATTCGGCGCAATGATAGCACTACCGTACTTTGATATTACATATTCTCATCTGACATGTACATACCAGACATATACGCTTAAATGTAAGACACAGTTAGGCGTTATGTCGTTATGTTAGCCGCACACACCGTACATATACGCGTAAAAATACCGTTAGGCGTTATATTAACTGCATACACATTCATTAGTTAGCGCGATTTACACAAATGACAAATACTATATTCAACTTGAACACATATACAGAGGTCCTTTTTATTTTAATCACAAGTCTGTTTACTAGAATATTTTACGGTGAAATGGCTCAAGCAGCAAGGAGTCATGTTTGAGGCTATGACGATGGCATGTTGATATTGTACCCAATGATTACGTGGGGACGATATGTGATCGTGTAATCATTGTGGTATAATGGCAGTTATAATTTATTTTAGCCTTTAGCGTTCTAAAGGGATTCTTACAGTGGAAGGCGCATGGGTTCTTCCTGTAAGAATGTGTAATCGTCGAGATGCCATTCCTCCGATTAATATAGATGTCAGATATATTCTGACTGTGTGTCTGCCTGTGTTAGATTTTTTTTACAATATTATATGTCATTAACAGCGTCCATGTGGTTTTAGGATCTGATTTTGCTATATAATAATCAATTGCAACGGACTTGTCGCATTTATAACATTTGGCGTACACACTCTGTATATCTAGTGGAAATTAATAAGGAAATATCTTGTCATGTTTGATATCGAGAGTTCTAGGACATGATACTTATTTTCAGGTCCCGTATCCGTATCCGTATATGTATCTGTTTCACCACTGTTATCGTCACTATGATTGACCATGCATCAAATGTTTTCCGGCAAGTTTTGTTCAAAGTTCTATAGAAACAAGTGTTAGTGATAACCAGAAATATCATGGAGGATACATCCGTGGACAAGTTACGTAATTACTTCAAATTTATATTATATTTAATTATGGAAATATAATCAAATAAACAGTTTTTTTTTTCAGATTATGAAGTTTAACAGTACCTGTGGATTATCGAAGCTTCGGAACATGGAAATTGGAACATGAAAATTTGAACTTTAATAATAGTTGGGTTTTTTTTTTAACTTTTTAAATACATGCTTGTTTTTATTTCACAAAGTGTGTTTATCCTCTGATTGCTTGTGATTGCGTCTAGTCCATCGTCACCGTGCCCAACGCTCGTCCGATCACGTGACATATTTTTTTTTCTTTGTTTTTACACTCATAATCTCTCTTTTGATGCATTCTGTTTTTCTGTGCAATCACAATTATTCAGTTACATTGACCTGTACTTGTTTCCAAAATAGTAACTTCTTTGCTATCACTAGTCTAATTTATTTACTTTATCCGCATATTATTTTCTTAATGATTGGAATGTGTTATGTGTAAGCATGATCCGTAGTACACATTATTTGACAAGTAACAATCTGAATTTATACAATGTTTATGAATGTAAGGAGAAGAACTCTATAAGTACTCGTGCTGTCGTTCTTATCCTATGATTTGTTTGTATTTACTTGCTTGTTTATTTAATACTAGTTCTCAAATAAATATGTTTAAACCAATTGCAGTGTTATGGGAAAAATAAGAAGAAGAAAAAAAATGAAAACAAAAAAAAATGTCAATTTGTCATCTGCTGAATTTGTCTAGAGAGCGGTAAAGGTTAATTCAATCGGTGGTGCTCTAGTAAACGGTTGGATTATGTAATAGACAAAATGTTTGCTTACACGTTTGCGTAACTCCAGATAAGCAGAAAATTTTAAAATCAAATATCAAAAACCTTGAATTATGATGGACTGATTTCATGCTTCTAATGGTCTTCTGAAACCAGGCAGGCTGGTTCGTCTCACCTGGTTTGACACCTCTGAAGACAGGCTCTCTCATGGCAAGCTCATCATTTTTGATAGGTTAAGATCGTGTTTTCCGGTCACGTTCGGCAGCGTTCCATATTTGCCTGGACCGAGTGGAAAATCAAATAGGACAAAATATAACGGACTTTAAGTAGAAGTTCTCAAAGTCAGAACATAAAATGACATTTACTTTGCTGTGCGCTTAGCCTATTTAAGACCAACATTCAAACAAAGTGTTGAAATTGGCAACAAATATGCAAAGAGATAAGACTTTTTGGTCGACGTAACCAAACCACTGAGCATTCCTAAAATGTTGAATCAGTGGCAAGTCAGATTATTCAGATGAACAGACTTCAGCCCCAAAAGAAAATGGTGCAATCAGGTGTCCTAGGAATCTAAGGATTGAAATTTATATTGTAGCGTGTTTAAATGACGGAAAGATCGAAGCTATCGTTTGAAGAAAGGCGCGTACGGCGATGAAATTAGATATCAACTGCGAATCCTGTCTTATATAGAGTGGGATGTGACTTTGACAACGAAACTGGCAAAGTTTCGGGTGTAGAGTGGATTTCATTTTAAGAACTTTTGTTATGATATTGGAAAAATCATTTACTATTCTTTGTCGCTTATCTTCTTTTTTGAAAATTCTTCTTGTTTCTTTATTTCTTTCTTTATTTCTTTCCAAGGACCGGTGTTTTGAAAACGAGCAGGTAGTAAGTTATCTTTCAACAGACTGTATAAATTTAAATTCGAAAATAACGCGGATACCACAGTGTCATTCTATGCATTCTATGATAAAATGTAGAGATATATGGAACAAGAAAGATTGATCTTCCGAGGTGCGTAAGGACCTCACAAAGGACCTTTAATTTACCCCATGGTTATATGTACATTCTTACTTTTACTCTAGCCCACACCCTCCCACCTATCACTCCCACCAACCCTCAAAGTGTATAATTATTAAGCATGCCAGCCTATAATGGCCCCAGTGGCGTAAAAACGCAATACAATAATCTCTCTCCCTCCCTCTCTCTCTCTCTCTCTCTCTCTCTCTCTCTCTCTCTCTCTCTCTCTCTCTCATCAAATTTTCCAAATACAGAATGGAAACGTCATCAAAACGTAGTGCGAACATATACATACATGTGCTCAATAATATATAAAACAACTTAGTACCATAGTCTTCTTCTACGCATTGTTTCACAAATGAATGTGAAGATTCTTTTAAACTATTCTGTGCAAAATTGATTACTTTAACCAGTACGCAGGCATATTATGACAAGTAACTGAATATCTAATTCCAAACACAATCACTAACATATTACATTTAAGTGGAATATATGTCGATATCTGTGTTGAACTGTCATAAGATTTAGGTTGAGTTAAAGATGAGTTTTCGCGAGAGCAAAACACATCTCCCCCGTCCCCTTCCCCTACTGGGTTGCAAGGACCGTTGCAAGGAGATGTGGCACCGCTTAGTATTAACCCTACGGTTAGTGTACCCGTTAACGCTTACTGTTTACCTTGCTGTGGTTATACTAAGTGTTGATCATGTCGATCCAATAACAGGATCAACCGTTACTGTAACGCTTGTGAAGACAATTACTTTGGCCATAACGGAATGATTTGCTTTTCAGGTTTGATTTAAAATGTAGCATTTCTTTACGCAAAGGGAGTAGTGCACAAGTAATCAAATAGTTATATCAAATAGTTTACAAGATATACGACATACTCGAGTACGCGATAAAGTCCACAGTTTTTGTTATTTTTTCTCGTTTACGCGATTAGGTCCACAGTTTTCTACTCCAATTCTTTTGAACCTTGCACAGATTAGTTGTGTCATTATAGGCATCAACCTATTGAAAATGAAGAAAATCCGTCGAACATTATGGGAAAAGAAACCATTTCAAAATTTAGTTAATGTTTTCTTTTTTACGGGATAAAGTCCACAGTTTTTATTAAATTCTTTTGAAACTTGCACAGATTGTTTTATCATCATAGACATTTACCCTATTGAAAATGAAGAAAATCTGTCAGATAATTTTGGAAAAAAAAAAACGTTTGAAATTTTGAATTTTCCTGTAGTATAGACGTGTAGACAACATTGTCATTTACAACGTGGGGGTCGTGAGTCCAAATCCCGGTGGATCCAAAAAAATCATTTTAATTTTTATTACATCACAATATTATTTTTTATCATTGAAAACTTGAGCCTCTAAAAAATGGAGAATGATAATCACATTGAGAAAGGGAGCTTTTTTCTAAAATAGTGCTTGTTTTCCCTGAGTGTATATAGGATATACACATGGACTGATTAGGGTCTTTATGGCTATGTTCATTTCCCACTGGCGGCAAGATTTATCTTGGTAAACTTGTCAAATGGCCTTATGTTCCCAAGTGTCCGTGCATTCATCCGTCTTTGCACCTGTTGTCTGTACCTCATTATATGATTTATTACTCGGGAAAGGCTTTAATCTATTACCACAACGAATAAGATTATGCTGACAACAAAATTGATAAAAGTCAATAATTCATAGATATGATAGAAAACAATATAGGATAAGGAGAAATTGCATATTATTTACGGTTTCTTATTTTCATGCAATGTTTAAAATAGAACTCTATCGCAGACACATTAAACTTTGGTATTGCTTGGCAAGAGATGAAGTGTTTATTGAGACTTATTCAGCAGGAATATATAACAGAGGCAACTGACAATGGTGATGACGTTGACGTCATCTACCTTGACTTTTGCAAAGCATTTGATAAAGTGCCACATAAAAAAAACGCCTGCATAAACTTCATAATTATAGAATAACTGGGCAGATCTATAACTGGGTGAAAGACTTTTTGGCTGACAGGAAACAACGTGTAATTATAAATGGTTCAAGCTCAGAATGGATAAATATAACATCAGGACTTCCCTAGGGCAGTGTCATGGGGCCTATATTATTCCTTGTGTTTATCAATGACCTTGCTATGTCTGTCTCTATAAAGTTATTCGCTGACGATAGCAAAATATTCAGCAGAATCAAAACACAGAAAATAGGGCTGCTGTTCAAGCAGATGTTACACGAGCAAAAAATTGTGGTGATACTTGTGACATGTTCTACAATAAGAAAAAATGTCACCATCTACATGTAGGCAATTACACTCCTGTTGGTAATTACACAATGATGGTAGACGAAACACCAATTGAAATTAAAAGGGTTGAACATGAAAAAGATTTGGGTATTATTGTTGACAATAAGCTGAATTTTTGGGAGCACATAACATCAAAAGTAAACATTGCAAACAGAAATGTTCCTAAATCTTTACAAAAGTATGGTCAGGCCCCATTTAGAATATGGGAGCCAAATTTGGTCACCAGTATATAAAAAAGACAAAATTATTATAGAAAACGTACAGCGCAGAGGAACTCGACTCGTCAAGAGCTTACAACATTTACCTTATGAAGAAAGGCTAAAAACTGTGGGGTTACCAACATTGGAATATAGGCGCGAAAGGGCTGACATGGTACAAGTCTATAAGATCATTAATGGAACAGACAAACTTGACACGGATGCCTTGTTAACATTCTCAAGACAGGGAACAACTAGAGGACATACATGTAGTCTCAAATTATTTAAACGTAGAGCCCGTTTAAATCTCAGAAGAAATAGTTTCAGTAACAGGATAGTTGATGTGTGGAACACCCTCCCTGAAACTGTAGTAAGGGCACCCTCACTTAATGCATTTAAAAACCGCCTTAATAAACATTGGCGAAATCACCCATTCAAATTCGCCGCCGCCTGCTACATGACCAACGACCAAATCACCGGACTGAGAACGCAATATCGAAACTCATCGCAAAAAGCAGACATTGCTGAAGAAGATGTCAAGGTCACAGTAATTTACGGTAAGTGTATATATCGACCGATTTATAGGTGATAAAACGTAGTTTTCGCTCATGTATAATATGTGTAGGTAGCTGCACTTGGATAGACATGAGCATAAAAAGTCCGGATATTTTCCGAGCGCCCCACGTAGTGCTGAATAATCCAATTCTTTTGCGGCAAACTGCATGCATGTTTGTTCATCCAGTTACTGTAGGTAACTTTGCTTTCCTCTTTAATTGCACGACAGTGAGTCGTTCCGCAGACTCCGTAACGGCTCCCTCAGGCGGCCTAGAAGGTTGGCGCCTGACTGTCAATGTTTGTGGTGGGCCCATCGTGGTCTTGTTGAAGTTTTTTTGTGTTCCTGTTTCAGATCGCCATCGAGTCCTACGCTGTGTTTCATCATAGTGTTTGTGATTATGTGTGTTTCACTAATGTTTCGCTGATACACACCACAAAAGCAGCCCATTTGTTGCAGTTCTTCTCAGTGCGTCGGTAGTTTGACATCTGTCGTTTTTTTTTGTTTTTGTTTTTTTTTTTTTTGTCATTGTTTGCTTCTAATCTCTTATTCGGTGCCTCGGGAATACTGTGCTACGTGACTGGTGTATTTCCTGGGTGTCTTCATTAATATTCTAGCTAAGCGTTTTATTTACAAATAGAAACCAAAACAAAACATGTCAATATTTACTACAGTTAAACTTCAGATAAAATTAGTCTATCGAGTCGAGAAATATAACGCAGTGACGAATGGATGGGTTGAAAATTTCTAAAAATGTGGTCGCACTGTCAGGTTTTATTTTAAAATAATACGAATAGATACGATTATCAACAGACATATAATCTCACTCAGTTAATAAAATACTACAGTGTAAAACATTTGATACAGGACTTACTGTTGTGATGACTCAGCGGACTATTAACAAATCTCGTATCACTGACGCAACATTTACATATAAGCAAGACTTACTCATACCTTTATAAATCTCGCCTCAACAACATCGTAAGAAGTGAAAATCAGATTAGTTTAGATTGAGGAGCGTCAGTAGCTCATTATATTTAGCGATCGACTTCTGATACGGTGGTCGGTAGTTCGAATCCCACACTGCAGAGAATCCTTTTCCGGGTTGTAGAGTGTTCTTTGCAGAGCGCTTTATTATATTGTCATCGTTCATGAAGTGGTGAGAACTTCCGCCCTGTTCAACAAAAGGATGAAATAAGAATATGCAAGATACCTTTGTTTTACTGGTTTTGATCCTCTTATTGTTTCCTGATTTCTTTTTTATACATATACTTAAGGGACTGTATTATCATATCCATATTATTGGCATATTATTTTACATTCACAAATTTATACAATGTATGCATGTTTTTGTTTACTACATATGTAAGTATATACATGGTATTTACAAGTGAGAGTTAGTAAACTATATTCGAAAATTGGGTACCATGTTGCTACAGACCATCGCACTAAAAAGGAGTTTGTGCAGTTGAAACGCTTGTAAAATATAAGTGAAGATACCCAGGAAATGCCACAATCACGAAGCTTTCCGAGATACCAAAAGAAGCAGAGATAAGAAACGAAACATTACGAAAACAGGCCTATTCAAATATATAGACAATTTCACCTCCAAAAACTTAAAATTTCCAGCTAAAAAAAAAAAATAGATATTTTTCATATTTCTGCTCAAAAGATAGATTGTGGGTACTCGTTAGAACCGCCTCACGCGGTTCTAACGAGTACCCACAATCTATATTTTTGAGCAGAAATAAGAAAAATAATGTATACCCCTGTAAACCCCAGTATTACTATATAAAAGTTGGGTTTAAGGAGGTCAAAATTATATAGGTGTGTTTTCGTGATGTGACAAAACAAACCACCTGAGCATTTTTAAAGAAGAACTGCAATGGTGATCTAAAGCCAGAACACAACAAAACCACAAACAGAACCGAGATTGGGGTGGCCACAGACATTGTAAACTCATAAAACGATTTGTAGCTATAATGAAGAAACATATTTGTCACAGCAGTGCACCTTTACCCCAGCTAAATGTAGTGAAGGCACGCCACACAACCCACTTAAAACATAGCAAACTTATTTAGCTAAATACCGTATTTGTTAGGAAGTAAAGTCCCTAAATTCTTAAATATTTGAATTGATTGAGAAGCAAAGCCACATTTCCAAAAATCTGCAAAGGGAAAACGAATGAAAATGACATCTTAAGTGTGTGTGGGGGGTGGGTGGGTTGGGGGGGGTATATTTATCTCTAAGAAGACCTTGATCAGACATAGCACAGATGCCTGAGGTATATTTTAATAAAGATAAACTATACAATTCCCTAACTAAGAAAAAAGTTTTTTTCTGATTCCAGATATAACAATACAGCCATGTAGGCTTATTCTGCGCATCGGCTAATCCTGCCCATTCAAATAGTTTTGAACAAACATCAAAACCATTTCATTTTGGTACATCATTTAGCTATACTGATGAAATAGAAGTATAAAAATCATTTTCAAATGGCAAATTCAAAATATTTGTAAAATGAATACGAAAATACGTGTTTATGTGAAAAATAACACAGGACTGTGCGAAAATCGCAATTTTCAACAAGACTGTCACAAGAAAATATGAACTTTATTATTCACATTTCATCAACTGCCCTGGCCTACTCAAACGTGTATTTGAAGAACCAGATCATAGTAGTATTATAAAATAAGGAAGGGATTTACTCTTGGTGCGCAGAATTAGCAGTAAATTTTAATGTCTCAAATACACAACGGTAGCGACGTTTGATGGCCTACACTGACAACAAATTAAAATTAGAGATAAAAAAAATGTCCAACTGGATCTGCATTGGCAAGACTCTGAAGTGTCGCTAAAATGCATTTTATTTATTTGTCTATATTGAAATTATGACCTGCACAGTAGCTTAAGTGCGCAGCATTGGCCGACAGCACCATACGTGTAATCAACCTTGTTGACTCGTACGTATCTTCTTTTATTCGACGTAATCGTTTAAGCTCATCGTCTTGAGCAGCTGTATGAAATCACGAATATGCCATACAATCGAAAAGAATCTGCACAATGACCTTTTCTGTTATTACCGTAAAAGGGCACGCCATCTTAGTCATTGTGCATTATGCTTTGAAAAGTGTTTTCAAAATCACGGTAAAACTACGAGATTAGGACAAACCTGAACAGGAAATACTAAAAAAAAAAGCAGGATATTTATAATTCTTTTCGAACGATACTGTACTCTTTGTCCTTCCATACGTACATTATTGAGTTATGTTTATTTTTAGCTGTAGAAAACAGTAGCTGCTTAGCAATATCTTACTTACTGTTCTTACTGTAGACGTCAAAATATCAGGCATTTCTGCCTGTTCCAGACGCATTTGGATACTGTCTTCTGATAGTTTGGTCGGGAACGTAGCAAGCTGGGTCGAACTTATTTGGATGGTCGTGCCACCAGCTATTTAATCTACTTTTAAAACAGTTCAGGGAGGGTGCCTGTACAACTGAGTCGGACAAACTATTCCAAACGTCAACAACTCTATTGCTAAAACTGTTTGCACGTATTTGTAACCTAGACCTTCGCTTAAAAAGTTTAAGTGAATTACCGCGAGTAGAGGTATAGTCAGACAAGGTAAACAGCTTACTTTTGTTGACTTTGTCAATGTTGTGAAGTATCTTGTACACTTGGATTACATCAGCCCTCTCTCGTCTGTATTCAAGGCTAGGCAAACTAGGGTGCGAAGTCTGTCTCTGTATGGCAGATGAGCCACACTCCTTACCAGTTTTGTTGCTCGTTTTTGAACATTTTCGATGGCAATTCTGTCTTTTTATACACTGGGGACCACACCGATGAAGCCTACTCCAAACGAGTACGAACAAAGACTTTTGTAGAGGTTCAAAAAGATTCCTTTGCCTAATATGTAAATGTTCGAAAAATAAGCCCAAGATTTCTATTGGCAATTTTAACTTCGGCACTTACATGTTCTGAGAATTTCAATGAATTGTCTATTATTACCCACAAGTACTTTTCGGAGGTTACTTTTGCAATTGGTATTCTTTCTTCCCCGGCTTTCATTGTATATGTTTGTTCCAGATCGTGGTTTCCTAAGTGCATATGCTTGCATTTTTTAAAATTATAGAACATCTGCCAATCCTCAGCCCATACAACCGAGTTGTCCAGAGTAGTTTGAAACTGGTCGACTTCCACCATGTCTGACACAATTTGGTAAACCTTTGCGTCATCTGCAAATAGTTTCTTCAAAGCTTGATTAACTGAAGGTAGATCATTAATGTAGATCAAAAATAGAATCGGCACAAGGACGCTCCCCTGGGGAATTCCACTTGTGACTTTTGCAGTCGATGACTTTTGGCCGTCTACTATTACCCTCTGGGTTCTTCCTGATAAGAATTCTTTTATCTACGAGTGTATATGACCTCTGATACCGTAGGCCTATAGCTTCTTTAGTAATCTCTTGTGAGATACTTTATCAAACGCCTTACAAAAGTCAAGATATACCACATCGATATCTTGACCATTGTCTAAGGCGCTTGTAAGATCCTCTAGAAATTCTAACAGTTGTGTAGTACACGATTTGCCACTGATGAACCCATGTTGTTCTGGTGAAAAGAAGTTGTTTGCTGTCATATGCTCCACTATCTCGTCCCTTATTAGCTTTTCCAAAACCTTGCCAGGAACCGAGGTTAAGCTTATTGGACGATAATTTTCGGCGTTTGAGCTTGAGCCATTTTTATGAATGGCTGAGATGTAACCAACTTTCCAAATATCAGGGATTTTTCCTTCTTGTAATGATTTAATGAAAATTTATCTCAGTAAGAGCAACAGTGAGTTTTTACATTCTTTTAATAACATTGGATGAATGTTATCTGGACTTTGTGATTTTCCTGCTTTGATTTTGTCTATAGCTTTGCTCAATTTACTGTCTGTAATTTCTATCGAAATAAAAATTCCAGCAAACTGGCGATCTTGAAATAGCGGGAGTTCGCCATCTCTACCAATTTCAAATACACTCGTAAAGAATTTGTTTAGTATATCTGCCTTTTCCTGACTGTTGCTGGTAAGATTGCCATCAGGTTTTTACGAGTTCTCCCAAACTTGATCTTGTCTTTGTTTTGGAGCGAGCATAGCTCCAGAAAAGCTTGTTGTCGATTTTTATTTTACCTGCTAGATCTTTTTTAAACTCATACTTTGATTTCCTTAATTCAGATTTTGCTCTATTTCTAGCTGATTTGTAATTCTCATAGTTTACGTTTGACATCGCGTTTCTATACTTAGTCCATGTTTTATGTTTAGTTCTAATAGCAAGTAGGCAATCTTGGTTTACATAGGGTCTTCTCCTGAAGGTCTCCCGGGAATTACTCTCTGGTATATTAATCTTTATTAATTTGGTAAGTTTATCTGTAAGAAGATCCCATGACTCCGACAGGTTTAGTCCTTGTAAATTTTGATGCCAGTCTTCTTTGTTGAGCTCTTGTTCAATGGCTAAGTATTTTCCCTTAAAAAAGTTGTACTTTTTGAGTGATGGAGCAGAAAGATTTGCATAGCAATTAAAATTAAAATTTAAAAGAAGTCAAAAAGTTTGTTTTTAGGTGATACTTCAGTCAAAGCTATTATTCCAGGTTTAAATTGCTGCACCATAATTTCAAGTTCATGCGATTTGGACTGGGTAAGACAGTCACAATTGGTATATAGAATTTGTATACCTTTAAAATTCCCTTTTTCAAAGAGACTGTTATTTACACTATTTACATTATTAAAAATAAAACTAAAGTCCTAGAGAGGGGAGCCAACATCCTGGCTCAGCCCACCCCTATTGTGCTTTCTTCTGATACGGTTGATTGCTCATATGATCCTAAATTGAAGCTTGTGGCTGTAGATTCTGAAAAGACATTTAAATGCGACTGGTTTGGAGATATCGGACTTAGTGGGTGTTCATCTACATTCATGGGCAATGGGTCAGAGAAGACAATCCTTGGTGGAGTTTTCACAGCTGCCCCTTTTGATGTTAAGGCAGCAGTATCCTGAGACTGATTGGTTCTTTTTCCCGCCTGATTTGTCTTTCTATTCTTTGTTCAGGAGTCAAATCTTTTGATATAATCACTTCTTTAAGATAGCTTGGTGCTTTCTGGGATATGTTTTTTGCATTATCCAATAGAAACTTCCGATGTGCTTTGTTTAAAAAGATTACTTTTAAAGGCCTATTCTGTGTGGCTTTATAGGCTCCTAGCCTAAAGCAGATTTGTTCTTGGGGGTTCTCCAGATCTAAACTATGACTCAATTCACGAAAGTTTTCTTCATCATATTTCTTGTTTTCTTCTCCTCTCGGAGATCTATTTTCTGGTAGATTAAACAGTACTAAGTTGCCTTCTCTTCTTTTCCTATCTTCAATTTCTTTAGTTCTAGCATCTACAAGTTTATCTAAATTATCCTTCACACCTTCTTTGACTTCACTTTTCATTTCTTCTATACTAGTTTTGATTGTTTTGGTTGTTTTGCTTTCTACATTTGTAACTCGTTCTTCTAAACTGGCAATTCTCCTGTCAGTTTTTTTTTTTTTTTTTTTTTTTTTTTTTGTATATCTTTTAAGACACACGAAATGTTTTCCAAAGATGGAAATGTGGCTTTACAACTTTTACATGACCATTTGAAATCTTCCAATTGACCCTCAGTGATAAGACTGAACAACTATGTTGATATATTAGCACACAATAGACAGCAATCTAATTTACAACCAGCACATGTAATTCTTTCTATTATTATTTTATCACATTTTTGACATTGAGCCTCATAGTCCTTTTCATCTGATCCAACTCGATGTCTTTTTTAGCTCACCTGAGCTATGCTCAGGATAAGCTATTGTGATCACTTTTCGTCCGTCCGTCCGTGCGTCCGTCCGTTAACATTTTCAAACGACTTCTCCTCTGAAGCCGCTGAGCCAATTTTGATCAAATTTCATACGGAGCCTCCTTAGGGTGGGGGAATGAAAGATTACTAAAATGGTCGCGGTCCGTGGACCAAGATGGCCGCCATGCCCATATATGGTAGAAACCTTTAAAAATCTTCTCCATAATCGAGGATGCCCTGGGGCTGAATCTTTGCACGAATCATCGGGGACGAGAGGTCAACCAAAGTTGCTAAACGTTTGACCTTTTTACGGCAAGTTCAAGTTCGCTTCTCTATGCATTTGTGTGAGCCCTATACATTTGAATGGTAAAATTGTTGAGAATCTCAAACGACTTCTCCTCTGAAGCCTCTGAGCCAATTTTGTTCAAATTCCATATGGAGCCACCTTAGGGTGGGGAAACAAAAGATTGCTAAAATTGTCGCGGTCCGTTGACCAAGATGGCCGCCAGGCCCATATATGTTAAAAACCTTTAAAAATCTTCTTCTCCAGAACCGAGAATGCCTTGGGGCTGAATCTTTGCACAAATCATCGGGGACAGAGGTCTACCAAAGTTGCTAAAAGAATCGTCGTACATTGACATTTGACCTTTTTACGGCAGGGTCAAGTTTGCTTCCCTATGCATTTGTATGAGCCCCATACATTTGAATAGGAAAATTGTTGAGAATTTTAAATTACTTCTTCTCTGAAGCCACTGAGCCAAATTTGCTCAATTTTTTTCTTGAGCCTTCTTAAGTCGGGGGAACGAAAGATTGCTAAAATGGTCGCGGTTCACTGACCAAGATGGCCGCCATGCCCATATATGGTAAAACCCTTTAAAAATCTTCTTCTCCAGAACCGAGAATGCCTTGGGGCTGAATATGTGCACAAATCATCAGGGACAGGAGTTCTACCAAAATTGCTAAAAAGATTGTCGTACGTTGACATTTGACCTTTTTACGGCAAGGTCAAGTTTGCTTCCCTATGCATTTGTATGAGCCCCATACATTTGAATAGGAAAATTGTTGAGAATTTTAAATTACTTCTTCTCTGAAGCCACTGAGCCAAATTTGCTCAATTTTTTTCTTGAGCCTTCTTAAGTCGGGGGAACGAAAGATTGCTAAAATGGTCGCGGTTCATTGACCAAGATGGCCGCCATGCCCATATATGGTAAAACCCTTTAAAAATCTTCTTCTCCAGAACTGAGAATGCCTTGGGGCTGAATCTGTGCACAAATCATCAGGGACAGGAGATCTACCAAAATTGCTAAAAAGATTGTCGTACGTTGACATTTGACCTTTTTACGGCAAGGTCAAGTTTGCTTCCCTATGCATTTGTATGAGCCCCATAACATTTGTATGGGAAAATTATTGAGAATTTCAGACGACTTCCCCTCTGAAGCCACTGAGCAAAATTTGCTCAGATTTTTAGCTCACCGCTCACCTGAGCATGAAGTGCTCATGGTGAGCTATTGTGGTCAGTCAATGTCCGTCGTCCATCATGGGTCGTGCGGCGTGCCTCATGCCGTGTGAACAATTGCTTTAAAAGCCTACTTTTCCTACGCCCCCGGGCCATTTGACTCGATACTTGGTAGGAACATCAGGGTGACTTGTAGATCAAAAATAGCTAAAATCGTTCCGATCGGAAATCCAAGATGGCCGCCATGGCCGCCATCTTGAAAATCTATTTTTCGCTTCTTCTCCTGAACCGAAAGGCCAGTTGACTCCAAACTTGCTAGGAGGGAACAATTTTTGAAAATCAGGGTGACTTGTAGATCAAATATAGCTAAATTCGTAGCGGTCGGAAATCCAAGATGGCCACCATGGCAGCCATCTTGAAAATCTATTTTTCGCTTCTACTCCTAAACCCAAAAGCCAATTGACTCCAAACTGGTTAGGAAGCATTGGAGTGACTTATAAATCAAAAATAGCTAAAATCGTGCCGATTGGAAATCCAAGATGGCCGCCATGGCAGCCATCTTGAGAATCTATTGTTCGCTTCTCCTCCTGAACCGAAAGGCCAACTGACTCCAAACTTGCTAGGAAGCATTGGGGTGACTTGTAGATCAAAAATAGCTAAAATCGTGCCAATCGGAAATCCAAGATGGCCGCCATGACAGCCATCTTGAAAATCGATTTTTCGCTTCTTCTCCTAAACCTACAAGTCAGTTGACTTGAAACTTAGTAGGAAGCATCAGGGTGATTGTAGATCAAAAATAGCTATAATCGTTCCGATCGGAAATCCAAGATGGTCGCCATCTTGAAAATCTATTTTTCGCTTTTTCTACTGCACCGAAATGCCAGTTGACTCGAGAGTTGGTAGGAGGCATTGGGGTGACTTGATTTACTTGTGACGTTTTGAAAATTTCAGCATTTTAACCTTATAAGCAAGATATTTCTAAAACTGTTTAAGCCATTGCCTTGTCATAAGAATATTGGAAAAATGTTGCATGCCATCTGCATATCTGCAGTGGCGGTTTCACTAAGGTGAGCGAGATGTGGCCCGTGGGCCTCTTGTGTTTGACTTCTTTCCTCTAGGTTTGCCATAACTGCAGTTTTTGTAGCGGAGGGAACAATACCCTCACACATGAAAAGCTATGGCGTTTTATATGTAATTCTGCTGTACTGAAGAGAGCAATTCTCTCTTATAACAGTTCTCTTATTTGATAACAATGGAGGAGGGGGTGGGGGAGGATATGTGTTTACTAATATCTAGGATAAATTTGATGTGTTTAGTGGAGGGAGCAATACCCTCACACCATCATTTCTGTATGTTTATAAGGTTGTTGACCCTTTGCTCAAAAAGTCCTTGGCGGAAATAACTGTTTATTAATTAAGTCTAATTTCTCTAGTAATGGGGTGGGGGGGGGGTGGGGGGGTGGGG